>VUQR01025021.1:0-20172 GCA_015108515.1 Hemichromis elongatus | reverse complement strand
CTAACCTCGATAATTCCGTGCCATACACACCCATTATAAACTCTGAAACTTAAACTGGAGCTGAAGAAAAAGTATAACAGATATTGAAAAGTTCAATAGTTCAATATCTCTGCTTCGTTTTAAAGGTTGAATGGTCGCTCTAGGTGAACGTATGACGACATAGATAGAGCTGAAAGGTGATTAATGAGATGAGATGCTTAATAAGCATCCACACTAATAAATTAAAATTAATTAAAAAATAAATAAATTTCTAATGTGATTTTGGTTCCATTAATGGTGACAGATTGGGGATCAAACATGGGGATCGACTCCTCGTTTCTCAGAAACGACTGAAAAGGAACCAAAAGTAAAAGTGTCAGAGAGGAAGTAGCAGCAGTTTTATTTCTCACTGCTGCGGTCACAGTGCTAACAGCACTGATGGTGGCAGTAACGGCTGACGTGTGTGTGTGTGTGTGTGTGTTCAGCTGTGGGTGGAGGAGAGGATGCCTCTGGCCACTTCCACAGACCACGGACACAACCTGCAGACGGTCCAGCTCCTGATCAAGAAGAACCAGGTACGCAGAGCCTCACCTTTACCTGCAAACTGCATGTTTATCACACATTGATGTTTTTTATTTCTGAGCACATCCCCTCTCTGATTTTTGTGACATGTCATTAAAATATAAAAGCAGTAACTCCTATATAATCTTCTCTGTGACCTTTGACCTCCACAGACCTTGCAGAAGGAGATCCAGGGCCACCAGCCTCGCTATGACGACATCTTCGATCGCAGCCAGCACGTCCTGCGTGAGGACAGCCCGACGACCGAGCTGATCCGCCAGCGGCTCGCCGACCTGCAGTCGCTGTGGGAGCAAATCAAGAAGGAGACAGAGAAGCGCCACACCCGCCTCAGCGAGGCCCACGAGGCGCAGCAGTACTACTTCGACGCCGCCGAGGCTGAGGCCTGGATGAGCGAGCAGGAGCTGTACATGATGTCAGAGGAGAAGGCCAAGGTGAGGGGAGGATGTGTGGATCGTTTTATTGCTGCCTTCTAGTAGAGGACGGACAGTTTAAAACTGACACAGCTCTTCAGGTTGTTTCATGGAAACCTGAAGTCAGGTTTTAGTGCACTGTCACCTCGGTAGAGCGGGAGCTTCGGAGGAGGATATGTTCAGGTTTTCAGGTTTAAAAGCATCTCTGAGCACAACGTTGTCCCAGATTATTTTCCTGCAGCTCTCTCTGACTGGCCTGCAGCAGTCCTTTGTTGCATTCAGGCACAGTGTGGTTGATCTGTTCCTCTTGGCTTTAGAGCAGCATTGGATGCTTCCCAGCAGGAAAAGAGTTGAATCTGTGTGCACACCGGTTTTTACTGAAGTGCACACAGGCCCTTAATATAAAGCTTACAGCCACGTTATCAAACGTGCACGTCATCACGTGCATCAAAACTGGAGCTCAGACTTCTCGGGCGCTCTGTTTGTGCTGTTAGAGCCTTTAGGAGCAATTTTAGTGTCATTAATGTCCAAATTCATGGGCTGCATCCTCCTGAGGACCCAGCCTTCATGGTCTACATGGGCTGGGTGCTCATCAGGTCGCGTAGGCCGGAACTGAGCGGCTGTGAGGTTACTTTACTAACACGTTCCAGTTCAGGGACTCTGCTAGCAGACAGCTAGCGGCTACAGCCGCCTGTGTCGCCATCCACCTGTCAGTCAAAGAGGCCACGCCCCTAACAATACAAGTTCTTATATTTGTCTCTCACCCCTAAAATAAACCCTAGATAAATCATTAAAGTCTTCCTCTCCTCCAGTATAGAAAACTCTGTCATCTGCATATAGAGACACTCTTATTCTACTTTCCTGTCTTAATCTTTATTCTGTGACAAAAGTTTAATATAGCGCCCAGAACAGTTGGAGTATCAGGGTGTAAACGTGTTTATTTCTGCTGTAAAGTTTTAACATGGGAGTCAATGGGGACGGACTCACTGCTGGAGCCTCCAGTGGACATTAGAGGAACAGCAGCTTTTAGCCTTATAACTTTGCTGTCAAATATATTTAAACAGCTTAATGCTTTTCTAAACCAGTCTTGGACTCTTCTTGAGGAAACATCCTGCACGATTTAAATATAGAAGATGCTACAGAGTTGGGTCAATCAGTCGGTCGGTGTTTCTGTCCTCCTGTTAATAACTTCCTCTTTCTTGGTTTTCGTACACATCCTGCTTCCTCTTTGCTTTTGTGTTGGTTTCGGACTGTTTGCTGTTTCTGCGGCTCAGCTCACTGTACAGATTCTGGAGACGATGGCGATGGCGCGGGTCTCAGGTTGATTAAACTCTGCAAGCGAGGTTCTTTGGTCTAAACTGTCGGAGCTGTTTGACTTTGCTGACTCTTCTCAGCTTTCCTTCTACTTGCTTTACTGTCCTTTTCCTAAGCATCTCCTCTCCTTTCTCACTTCTTGTTTCTGAATCTATGATTTAGTTTCTTTTTTAATCATGTTGGAAAGTCCAGAAAAATCTGAACTTTTGCTTTCTCGAAGTGTTAAAATCAGCCGGTCTGTGTGTGTCTGTAGGACGAGCAGAGTTCGGTGGCCATGCTGAAGAAGCATCAGATCTTGGAGCAGGCGGTGGAGGACTACGCCGACACCGTCCACCAGCTGTCCAGCACCAGCCGGGGCCTGGTGGCTGCCGGGCACCCCGACAGGTGAGGGGGGGCTGTTTTCCTGCTTTGTCACAGAGGGGAATAAATATAGCAAATAATGAGGTTTAAAATCCGTCCTGCAGCGAGCGCATCGGCATGCGTCAGTCTCAGGTGGACAAGCTGTACGCCGGCCTGAAGGATCTGTCCGAGGAGCGCCGCGGGAAGCTCGACGAGCGTTTCCGCCTCTTCCAGCTCAACCGGGAGGTGGACGACCTCGAACAGTGGATCGCTGAGAGGGAGGTGGTGGCCGGATCGCACGAGCTGGGACAGGACTACGAGCACGTCACCGTGAGTTATTTATCAGCAGCGTGCTCACGCTGTACAGGCGCCTCCGTGGTTTTTGTCAGAGCGTCTGAGCGACTTTCACAATTTAAACAAGGAATGACAAAAAAACAATGCTCAGTATAAAAATGAGTGAAAACTGGGCGTTACCAAGACAAAGGTACCGTGTAGTTTCTGAATGTGGCCGTTTTTATTTCCTCCCCTCTTCCAGATGCTGCAGGAGCGCTTCAGAGAATTCGCACGCGACACGGGCAACATCGGCCAGGAGCGCGTGGACGGCGTCAACAAGCTGGCGGACGAGCTGATCAACACTGGCCACGGAGACGCCGCCACCATCGCAGAGTGGAAGGACGGCCTGAATGAGGCCTGGGCCGACCTGCTGGAGCTCATCGACACACGGACGCAGATCCTCGCCGCCTCCTACGAGCTCCACAAATTCTACCACGACGCCAAGGAGATCCTCAACCGCATCCTGGACAAACACAAGAAGCTGCCGGAGGAGCTGGGCCGAGACCAGAACACGGTGGAGACCCTGCAGAGGATGCACACCACCTTCGAACACGACATTCAGGCGCTGGGAACGCAGGTGAAGTGTTCATCCTCTTCCTCCCTCCTCTTTCTCCTCTCCCGCCAAGCTTGGAGCCACCCGAGCTCTCCTCACGTTAAACCGAGGTCGCCCTGGTTGTCTGACCTCGCCTGCCTCTCGCTGAACAATCAGAAACTCATAAACTGATATTTTCTGTTATGATGACTCTGATTCTGTATCTTTATATTCAGTTTTTTCCTTCCTCGTGTGTTTTTGAGCTGTTCCGTGTGTTGAAAGTTTTCGTGTTGCTTCCCTGGCAGGTGCGGCAGCTTCAGGAGGACGCCGTCCGCCTGCAGTCGGCGTACGCCGGAGACAAAGCTGACGACATCCAGAAGCGGGAAGGAGAGGTGAGCCTCGGTGTCGGGTAGCAGAGGTGCAGAAAGACCACATCAGCACTGAGCTCAGTTCCCTCTCCCTTTAGATCTGAGTCTTCCTCCTACTGACCGATCTGAAATGAACTGGGCGCAGCGCTGATGTCGTGACGGCACTTTAAAAGGCTGTTCGCCTCACGCATGCTGCTGCCGCACTAACACCGCACTCTTCCTGCGCACCACAGGGACGTCGCACACTTTATTTCACGTGAATAACTTTAGGAATACATTTGCATCCTCTGAGATACACGGACACGAGCCAGAGTCACAGATCGACAGGTGAAGGGAAGCTGAACGTTTAAAGTGACAGAAGCATGTTAGGATGGTACAGGGCATGGTCAAAATCCCGAAAACACACCCTACACTTCCAGCTTTATTGGTGTCGTTCTCATAATGAGCAAAAACTCGTTCAAAGCAGGAGTTCAGCTTTAGTCAGAGGTGAACGGGAGTGCGCGTGCGGTCGCTGCCGTGTGCAGCGTGCAGAATCGTGCACGGCCATGTTTAATATCTGATCGCTCCGCCCACTTTTCCAAAATGAAAAACTGGCGTCAAGGTTAAACCTGTGAGGACCATTTTTGGACTCATAAATGATATTTTTTGTTCATGTTTTTACTCGTCTAATCTTCACTGAATGACTTTCTCTGCAGGTGTGCAGCAGGTTACTAAACAGAGTCGTGGTTTTATCGACATCTGCAGCGTTTACACACGTTTCATTCAAAGCAGTGTCTTTGTGGAAAGGTTGCATCACAAGGTCATGAAGTCAAATGAGGATTTGACTCCAGAAAGGAGGCGAGAGAAGCAGCTGAGCAGCTCGCACACCTCGTGGCTCCGCCCCTTCCTGTTTGACATTTAAGCGCCTCTGCTCTTCGTCGGGTCCAGCGTCACCATTTGTCGAAGAAATCTCGATTTGTGCTTTGAAAACAGGATGTTGCTCTGTAACAACCCCAAACAGGCCGACCCGCTGTCGCTGTCAGGAGTATAAATCTGTAACGATGCAGCTGTAGTGCCCAAACCTTGCTTGTGATTGGTCAGACCCAGCCACACTCCGAGCTGGACTGATAAGTCTGTGCCGACTGACCGTCATGTGACCTGTGAGCTCACTGGGATAAGCGAAGCCAGGCGATCAGAAGGAATCCTGGACTTGTTGAGCGGCCTCGGGCTTCAGCTCCACTGCGATGGAGAGCACGGTCGCGTTTCTTTGCGGTTCGGGTAGAAGTGGAGCCGTGCTTCGTGCGAGCTGCTGGGTTTGCTCCGTATTGGCTTCAGTCCCGCCGTGCTGGCGCTGGACTGTTGATGCTGAGCACTAAGTGTTTTTGATGGCGTTGTGTTTTGACCATTCCCTGTATGTCCGTTTCCTCCCTGACCGCCCAGAGGAGAAAGGGAGAGGTGAGACTCTGTTTCCCAGAAACATCGGCTTTGCATCAGGCTTCATTTTGGCTGCAGTTTTAGGCTTTCTTTCCTCCAGCCTGACTAAAATGTTGATGAGCTGCAGTAACATTTTAGTCTGTCCCATGCAGCTCTGGCTTAGTGCTCCCGCAAACGCTCGTAACATTGTTCATTGTCTCCTACGGCTGTGTGGGAGCATCTCTGCCCACCGGGCTGCAGAGAGGGTTCAAACAAGCGCTGCTTGGAGTTTGCACACAGAGTTTGAGTCTGCTGGCTCGGCGGAGACGGCAGACGACAGACTGATAGTTTTGTCCTCCAGCGAAGCTTCTTTCAAACTCCCTGCTTCCTGCTCGTGAGCTGCCAACACGTTCGGCTCCATCAGCTGTGTGACGCGTCAGTCAGAAGGGTTATTCTGAGACGATGGCGGTCAGCCTCCAGCCTCCATTCATCCGAAAAACAAATACAACAGGAACGGAAAAATGTGTGAAAAGCTTAAAAGACAAAATTAAAAACAAAATCCAGAATAAATTCAATCAGTTTGATCAAAACTGGACTTTGATGTGCAGATTCACATTCACGCGCCTGCAGAACGATTTCTGCAGAAAGACACCAGAAAGAATAAAAATGTGCTTTTAATGAATTTGACATTCATTTAGGGCTCTGTGCTAGTAATATATGAGGTACATTTAAAAAGGAACATTTTTCTTCTTACTGCAGCTTTGAGTGAGTCACAGTTCAAAATAATCCTTCTTTATCTGATACCAGCCCACCTCAGTTTATCCCATCTGAAACGGCTTTAGCACCTCCCACTTTAAAACAGCATTAAACTGATTGGCTACATGTTGCTATCCCCTCTGTGTGACATCATACAGATCCCAGAGTAGAAAAAAACTGAAGTCGTGGTCAGAGCGGTCTGCAGCTTTGGGCTCTCGGGGGTCTCTGAGCTCATTATGTGATCCTGTTTAATATGAACCACAGGAGCTGGAAGCATGAAGCAGAATAAGTCCACTCTTCCTTCTCAGATAGATGAAATATCCCGTCTGCTGATGTCATCGTCTAAAATCCGAACGGAGCCGTGAATAAACGGATAATAAGTGATGGACGTGCTGCTGTTTGCCCTCCAGCTTTGGCCTCTGCACGAATGACTTTTTATTTGCTGTGATTTGTTTTTATTTTTGTCCTTGGGCTGTTACGCTCCCCCAACAGCACAGCTGGACGCCCGCAACACTAGAGCCACTAGCCCCCCCTCCCCCTCCCCCTCCCTCGGTAATGACCTGAGGCTGGATGTTATCACTTCCTGTCCCCCGCCCTGATGGCCAAAGGCTCAGCCGCCTCCTTTTAGACTACATTAATTAAATCAGGTCCTCTGAGCCTCTCGTCACTCAAAGCTGACCTTATCTCTTTGCTCCGCCCCCTGCTCAGGTGCTGGAGGCCTGGAAGAACCTGCTGGAGGCGGTGGAGGGCCGGCGGGCGAAACTGGTCGACACCGGAGACAAGTTCCGCTTCTTCAGCATGGTGCGTGACCTGATGCTGTGGATGGAAGACGTTATCCGCCTCATCGAGGCTCAGGAGAAGCCCAGGTAGGAGGCGAGGAGGGGTCGGAGCTTCCTGTAATGACTGCATCCCTTTACAGGTTTATTTTAAAAGCTCCTCATAAATGTTTTTGGGGGTTCAGATCAGAAAAGCCGCTCATGTGACGTCATGCTTGTTTGCAGGGACGTGTCGTCCGTGGAGCTGCTGATGAACAACCACCAGGGCATCAAGGCGGAGATCGACGCTCGCAACGACAGCTTCACCGCCTGCATCGAGCTGGGCAAAGCCCTGCTGGCCAGGAAGCACTACGCTTCAGAGGAGGTGGAGACTTCCCACATTTTTCAGACACTCGGAGCGAGCAGGCCGTGAACGCTGTCGCCGAATCATCCATTACTCTGTGATGATGTCATCTCTTTACTGAAGTCGTGAACGTCCTTTCAAATCTTTCCTTTTTGCAGATTAAAGAAAAGTTGCTTCAGTTGACGGACAAGAGGAAAGACATGATTGACAAGTGGGAGGACAGATGGGAGTGGCTTAGACTGGGTAAGCTCCTCCGTCCTGTTCAGTTTATAGTCCGAGGTGAGCGGGGGGTTGGGTCTAAGGTGTGGATCTGCTTCCAGTGCTGGAGGTGCACCAGTTCTCCCGGGACGCAGGTGTGGCTGAGGCGTGGCTGCTGGGACAGGAGCCCTACCTGTCCAGCAGGGAGATGGGGCAGAGCGTGGACGAGGTGGAGAAACTCATCAAACGCCACGAGGCCTTCGAGAAGTCGGCCGCCACCTGGGAGGAACGCTTCGCTGCGCTGGAGAGGCTGACCACGGTGAGCGCGCGCCACGGGAAAGTGTCGTCACCGGATTAAATCTCAGCTCTGAAAAACGGGACCTTGAGTTTGTCTTTCTGGTTCCAGATGGAGTTATTGGAAGTGAGAAGAAGGCAAGAGGAAGAAGAGAAGAAGAGACAACCTCCGCCCGCTGAGGCCCAGCCCGCCGACGCTGCAGCTCAAAGGTGAGTTTGTCTCCGGACGGGCGTTATGTGCTCAGAGTATTTAGCTTTTAAAAACAAGATTAACATCATAAACCTTCTGAGTGTTGGGCAGTGTGAGCTCCTCAGGCTCATTTACATCAGCTGTCCTTCAGTTTCCTTCCTTCTGTAGAGCTTCTTACTTCTGAGTTGGTCCAAAATGATAAATGTTGTAAGTTTGAGCTTTAAAACGTCTGATGTTGTTTATTGCGGGCAGAGACCGGTCAGGACTCAGCCTGTCCTGTCGTACAAACATCAGTTCGAAGAATCAAAGAAAAGTTCTGTTCGAAGCATTTTAACGTCTTTCTTGTGGTTCTTTCATTTCTGGGCGTTTGCCCCAAATTAGTCAACAGAACTTATTAGAGTTGAATTATAATCCTGATGGTTTGTGTTTGTTTAAATGCTTTGTGGGAAGTTTATGTAGGATTCCAGACACTGTGAGCAGCATTTTGATGTATTTCAGACTGCGAGTTGTTATTGTCGTTTTTTCCTTCGTCACTTTTCACAGACACACAAACATTTTGCAGTAATGTTATTGTGACAGATATCTTCAGTAAATGATTATTATTATATCTGGTAATGAATGTTTGCAGACTAGTAGCCGTCTTCCACATAAACCCATGAAGGTTCTTTAGCTTGATCGTCTAATCTGCACAGCTGAGCGAGGCTCGGTTGGTCCGGTCTTCACGGATGAAGGTGCGTCTAACTCTCTGCGCCGCTGTGCTTTTTGCAGGGTGGGCGAGCCGGCGGCTCAGAACGGGCTGGCGTCCGACCAGGAGTCTCCCAGGGTTAGTTACCGCTCACTCGCCTACCAGAAATACAGCGGCAGCCTGCAGAGCCGCAGAGGCGCCGCTGCACCCTGACCTGCACACACATCACACACATCACACACACACTTTACCTGCCTGTGTTTTATCGCACATCCTCACACGAATCTCCAGCATTTATCGTTTGCTGCTCCTTTCTGATTGTTAATGTCTTATTTTCAAACACGTTTAGCTTCGAGGTGTCTCGTGTTCTTTTCTTTTCAGACATTTGTTTACTGACTCTTAACGTGAGGCATCACTGCTAATAGGCACTTTGCACTTCAACATCACCTTTTAGTTTGAGACCTTTTACTTTGGTGGGAACTTTTAACATGGACCAAACTTAGCTGACGTTCCAGTTTGTGACAGAGGCCGGACAAAGACAGGAGGGAGGCTGCGTGTGTGCTTTCATTTCAAAATGTCACAAACACACAGAACAAGCCAGCGCCACAGTCTCTCCATCCTCTGCTCATTTTTCTTTCCGTGTCCTTTCCTCCTCCTCTCTCTCAGCTCGACCCTCCCGTCATCCTCTCCCCTCACTTCTTAATGTTCCTGCTAGTTTATGTCATCATTTATAAACTCACCCAGTGGAATATGAACGACTGAGGACACAAACAGAAAGAAACTCAGATTGAGCTTTTAAAGCATTTGTTCCATTTTCCTAGAAGAGAGTTTTTCTGAAATGTAAATCGTGTTGTCATCAGCGTATCGCGACTGAGCATGAAACCAAACCAAAGAAGACATCAAAGATCAGTTTATCAATCAATAAAACTGAAGCTGATTTACCCTGAGGTTAAAAACAAGCACGTCTTCATCTCTAATGAAATGAAATATGTAACAAATACCTTAAATCACTCAAACGTATGTGCTTAATAAAAGATATGTGGATATAGCAAAAAGTAGTCTTGAATTATTAATGATATAAAAGTAAATCCAGAATCGTCCGTTCAGTAGTAAAATGTATAATTGTAGGGTGTTGATGTTAATTTTAATCCATTTGTAAGAACACATGAAGTTATTAGTGCAACATTATTTGAAGTCTGTCATTGATGCTAAAATTAAAACATCAAAACAGCATAAAGAGAAAAGGTCCGGCGTGTGCCGACATCCAGGACCATTCACCGTCTCCATCACTCACAAACACGTGTGCATCCTTCTCATCCATCACCGTGTCAAACAGCCTTCACACCTTTAATATTTTATGACTTTTTTATTAAATAATGAAAAACTACTTACAGTTAAGAAAAAGCATTAAAAGCGTATTTGTGCATGAGTGTAAGTTGCTCAGAATTAAAAGCTGAGTGGAAACTAAAGGCATGGTGATCATAATGTGTGTAGAATCTAACTTCACTATCTACCAGTGAGCATGGTGAATAAATGCACAGCAGAGGCTCTGACTTACATCTTCACCTCCAGCTTTCGTACTTACAGCCTTTACTGTACGGCTCCTTTGCCAGAAACACATTCCAAATACTGTGACATGCACCCAGTGGCCACTTTAATAGGAACACCTGACTGTAACGCAGATGCCACCAAGTGGTACACAATGATCAGACTCTTTAAACTTCAGTCGGTGGAATGTTGGTGCTGAGCTCATAGCGTTGTGTGGAGCAGCCGGCCCCTGAGTGTACGTTCAGTCCCTCGATCATCGCCTCTGGATCCCTCCGCCTCACGTAGAACTCATTCTCCACGTATTTCCAACCATTCAGAGCCACACATCTCACCGTGTGCGTGTTTCTCCTCATTGTATTTATTGCTGTTGTATCACCGACACGTGTTTTCCTGTCTTGTTTTCACGGTTTACTGTTGTCACTTCCTTTTGTCTGTTCACGATTTCTTTTTGCATGTCGATGCAGTTCCTTCGGTCGTTCCCAGACTAACACACATTCCCCAATAAACCCATCAGAACCAACCAGTCCACGTGTTGTCCGTGCATACTTTTCACTTTTCTCTCATGTACAGTGTTGGTGTTTTTGTTGCATGCTGTCACCATCATTAGCATTTCAGTTGGATGTTCTCTTGTGTTTCTGCATCTAATGTTTTTCACCAGTTTTCATCCTCGGGCTTTCCTTCAGTGAACCAAATATACGTAGTTATTATCCAAACCCGGCTGGTCTGTCAAGAAAAAGGTCAGATATGCTAAATGTTTCATCCACTGACACGTCCGGACATAAGAACGCGTTCCTG
Source organism: Hemichromis elongatus (assembly GCA_015108515.1). Classification (NCBI taxonomy): domain Eukaryota; kingdom Metazoa; phylum Chordata; class Actinopteri; order Cichliformes; family Cichlidae; genus Hemichromis; species Hemichromis elongatus. The sequence continues at coordinate 9,338 of VUQR01025021.1, read as the reverse complement.
CTGTAAACTGAAAGAGGAGAAAAACAGCTGAGTTGAACACCTAAGAATATTTCTGTAACCTGACAGCAAACACAGATGGACCGCCTCAGTCAGTCTGGTTTTACCCATTTAGATTTAATCTGTACGCCGTCTGCACAGGTTTACAGGTGGAAATTAGCTTTTATGTACAAGTCAAATGTTTATGATTCACTAAGAAAGCTCATTTCTAATGAGGCCTATCGTGGCCAAAGGTTCATGCTCAAGTATAAATGACACCGCTTTATACATCAATTTAACGATAACACAAACAGCGCAGTCTTTAGTGGATAACATGGATGTTGGCATCAGTTCATCTCTTCAGCCATTAAGTAAATGTTCTTCAGGAATAGTTGGATTGAAGAGAGCACTGAAACAGGAACACTTAGCCTTTAACAAGCTCCAGTAACTCAGGAAAAACTGCTGTACTAAATGTCATAGTAGTACAAAGAGTAGTAGATGTGACCCAGACTGTCCTTTGGTGAGTTTCTCACATTGATCCAAGTCCTAACAAATCCTTTGAATAAGTGGTTGAGTGTTTGAGCAGCAGAACGCCGAAGCTGTGAGGAAACACTCGAGTAAAAGCTCCGAGGATTACTCGAGCCCAGTAAAGTCTGAGCGTGAGTTCTAAATGAAAGCTCCCGGGATCGGTCCAGCTCTTCAGTTAAAGCTCCAGGATCGGTCCAGGATCGGTCCGGCCTTCGAACTGCCCCTTCATCCATCCCTCGAAGAGCTCAGTAACGGGGTAATAAGCATCCGGTTGGAGTGGGTGTGGTGTGGAAAAAGTCAAATCTGTTTTGATACTAGGCCAATCGTCTTCTCCCCTCACCAACAATGACGCCCAGTAATGACTTCCAAGCAATTTTGTCCGTAATTGTTTGAGATTTTTTGGTGTGTTTTTGTTCCTACCTGTGCTGGCTCCTCCCTGTCCTCCTCTTTCTTCACGCTCGCCACTATGTTGTGCGTTTCCTGGTTGTGTTGGGATTGTGCATGTTGTAAAATGTGTAATCAGAGCATGTTTGCAATCTTAATATTTAATGTAAATCTTGCTCTAATCACTACTGAAACTCAGCTCAGCTCACACTGAATAACACAGATCTAAAAAACCCCAAAACGCTGCTTCACGAGGCTGCTGTAGCTGATGTCAGAGGCTTGGTGGGCCAATCACAAGTTGCTGTAGTTGAGCAGTTGCCTTAGATGAGTTCAGAGGTTTTTAACCTGTTAGAGGTGACCTGTAGTAGTTTTATACTTGGACCATACTAGGGTAGCTTTGCATGATCAATACTTTAAACTACTCTGGGCCACTCTCACTTGCTCAGAGCAGTCTGCAGGGGTTTACAGGGACTGCTGCCCCAGTATGCCGCTGGTTTTCCTGGATTAACTTTTTAATGAAGTTCTTAGTAACAGACATCGAATAGACCGCGGGCATGTGCTGTTCCTGCATAATGGTAATACTAATGTGGCCTGATAGGAACTGAATGTCAGCTTAAAGGCAACAGAGAGCCAGAAAACGGGATCCTTACACTCGGATTAGGTGGACCCCATGGTTTCCCTCAGCTGGTTTAGTCGACCTTATTCTGCTTGCATTTTCCCAGGATTGGTCATGCTGGGATGTTTTATGTCCGTTTGTTTTTAGGAGTTTTATGTGAGGTGAGTGCAGACAAGTGTAGACTCAGGAGAGGCCTCCAGTCAGCGCATCCTTCTGGTCTCAGGTTGTCCAAACTGCTCTGCATGCTGCAGCTCTCATAACTCTGATTCACAGCTTCCCTTCTTATTTTTTCATAAGCGAGTTTCTCCTCTGACCCTCTCTTCTTTTTCCAGGACAACGTCGAAGGGGCCGAGGTGGTGAACGGGGTGTCGGAGCCCAGCCCCGCGGGGTCTCCGGGGGCATCTCGCAAGGGTAAGCCCAGCCAAGCTGCGACCCTGCCGGCCAAAAGCCAACCCGACGCCCCCAAGCCCCTGCTGGAGACCTTCCTGCACCGCAAACACGAGTGGGAGGGGCACAACAAGAAGGCTTCAAACAGGTGGGGATCACCTGCGGGTTCTCTGCAGACACACGAAATAATAACCTAAATAATAACAAGTGAGCTGCTGTTCTTGTGAGAAAATAAAGCTTGGGGATGAAGTCGACCTCTGCTCGTGTCCCTGCAGGTCGTGGCACAACGTGTACTGTGTGATCAACCTCCAGGAGATGGGTTTCTACAAGGATCAGAAGAGCGCCAGTCAGGGCATTCCCTACCACAGCGAGATCCCCATCAGCCTGAAGGACGCCGTCTGCGAGGTAGCGCTGGACTACAAGAAGAAGAAGCACGTCTTCAAGCTGAAGTGAGTTTCAGACCTGATAACAAGTCTTTATGAAAGCAGCCTGCAAAGATTTATTCACACTGGACGTTTCTAACATCGAATCAAAAATGCAGCTTTAAGCAAAACGCTGCAGTTCTTTCACTGAAAGAAGGAACCGAGTCCGAACCTGACGGGACGCCGGCGTGTGCGGTTTGAACTTCCTGCTAATGTGTGTGTTCACCTCCGCAGGCTCACTGACGGCAATGAGTATCTCTTCCAAGCCAAAGATGATGTAAGTGTTCAAATACAGTATTTTTTCCTCATTGTTTTGGTGCGTCTCTCAGTTTTAGCCACATTGAAGCGTTAGCATCATATCTGTTTTACAGTGACCTCCCAAGACCTGAACTCTTCCGTGGCACGCATTTAATTTCTCTTCGATATTTGGACATAGTCTCACCTGGTGAATGTAAAAACAAAGAATTACCAGATTTATTTTTTTCTTACCTGATTTTTGTTTCTGATAAAAATGAGATCCAAATATGAATATATTTGTTTAAAATTTCGATAGAACAGTGGCAGGATAATGTCCTCGTTAGTGGATATCAGGCCCTTGTAGAGGAAACGTTAGTATAGACAACCCAAAATGTGATGTCCACATATGTGGACGCCGGGTCCTAGGAGGCTAAAGTATGTCAAACATTTATTTTTTGGCTCTTTGTAGAAAGCATTTCAAATTATGAGAAATAAGTGCACGTATCCCGAAATGCACGTGCACGAGCGCTCACCCGCGTCATGGCGGTCTAACGTGCTCGAGTCGAAGGCGCAGAAGGCCCAGGTCATGTGACCGTAGAGGAGTGTTGTGGAAACAGGTCTGAGGTCTGAAGGCCTTCGTCCGTTTAGGACCAAATATGTTTGATCTCATTATGCACACCTGAACCAGGTGAGCAGGTGTAGCTGGAGGCGACTCGACCTTAGAAACAAGTTGTTTTTCTGTTAAACTGTAAAATGAGAGACGTCATCGGCACTTCCTGCCGCTCTCACTGCTTCCTTCCTCTGTCTCCTTCTGCTCGTCCTTCAGGAGGAGATGAACACGTGGATCTCGACCATCAGCGCCGCCGTGTCGGGCGAGAAGCCCGAGGTCACGCCCAGCAGCCACAGCACGCCCGCCCCCGCCGCACGCGCTCAGACGCTGCCGGCCACCGTCGCAGCCACGGCGGCCGCCGAGTCGAGCCCGGGCAAACGAGAGAAAGACAAGGAGAAACGCTTCAGTCTGTTCAGCAAGAAGAAATAGACGCTGTTCTTCAGCTTCCCCTCCTCCGCCTCCTCCTCCTCCCCGCGGTGCTGTTTGGGGTCGCTCCTCGTTATCGAACGAACTTTGGTCAAATGTTGTTGAACGTGTCCGACTTTTCTGCTCATAGCAACTGTCATAACCCAGAGCCGACTAGACGAAGCGCTCCAAATGTAATTACACTCGTGTAACCCAAAGCGTCGCCACACATAATGTAATTAGAGAATAAGAGTTTTAACATTTGCAGCAGTTGCTATGTCAGAACGCATCCCAAACAGTCTCTCCTCCCCTTCTTTCCTCTTCCTCCTCCTCTTCCTCCTGCTCCTCGTCCTCTCCAGCATGCAAGCTCCGAGCCAAAACTCTCCACTCTGTGCCTATCAACCGTCCGGTCCGGCTCAGAGCTCCAGCTACAAACACCCACCACCTGCTTCCTCTGCTCAGTTCTTCTCAGATCAGGAGCAGGAAATACTCAAAATCTGACTAAAGGGATTTAAAAGGCGGAGCGTGGGCATGGGGGCGGGGTCTGCGACGCTTCAGGCAGCTGCTGTCTTTAAACAACAAGGAGAACGCGACATTAGAGGAGTTCCCGCTTTCTTTACTCTTATCGCTGTTTTCTGTATCCCCCGTTCTCCCGGCTTTCCCGTGTTTGCAGTTCGTCTCGGCGGATTTAACTTTTCTTTCTTTTAGTTTTTTGGGAAGTACTTCCTGTTAGAGTCCATCCTCAGCTTCCTATTTTTTTGCGAGGCCTTGTCTTTGCAAGATGACGTGTATCCCTCTGTAGCGGGGAAAACCGAGGCCACGGCGGGGTGATCCTCTGACGCCGCGAGCAGGGTCGAGCTGTCGAAAGCGCAGAAACGAGTCGCTCGGATCTTCTCTGACGGTTCGGTTTGCGCAATAAAACCGAGAAAAGCAAACGATCATCACAATGATCTGTTCCACTTCGGCGCCGTCTAATTCCTGCAGCGACTCAGAGCGCTACCCTGCAGTGCTTTTGACTGTATGTATAACTTGTGTATAACAAACTGTTAAAAATAAACCTGTGTTTAATTTCACCTATTATTACTATTATTAATGCTATTAAGACCTACCGACCGTTATAAGCTTTGTTTGAGGGTAACTTTCTAAACAATGAAGGAGCCATCGAGTCTCGGTGGGAGAATAACTGCGAATGTTCGTTAACTCGAGCTTTTAAGCATTCAGTGAGGTTTCTTTTCTACTTTTGCATTTCTCAAACGTCTCCCTTTGTGCATTTTTCCTCCTGTTTTTCTGTCCCACAGTTAGGCTAAGTCTAAAGTTTATTTAGTCCGGCGAGTATGAAGGCGTAGATGTAAAAATAAAACACAAAGGTTACTTTAAGCATCGCTGTTGTTAGTGGGTGAGCTGGTTTTAAAAAGCATTTACTGGAAGTGAGTAATGTTGGTGGCTTGCTTGTTGGCTTCAGCACTCAGTTCTTTTTTTTTTTCTTTAAGATTTCAGACTTTTATTGCCAATGACGAGTCAAGCTACAGCTGTGGAAGTCCTTTCATGACAAAAGTCACACTTTTTTTTTAACCTTCTGAGCCCTCTCCTGTGGTTTCCTGATTTTTCATTTTAACGACATCTTGTTAATGACATCATAACTTCACATTTCTTGAAGCTGAACCGGCTTCGCTCGCTGTAAGGACGTAGGTGTAAGCTAAGCTAGATGAAGTACGTGATTCTTGAGGTGTCAAATTTTGAAAAACAGTTTGTTCAGATTTCTTGTGTTTTATTGGAGATTTGAAACAGGAATTTTACACTAATCAGACACGAGTGCAGAAGATCTACACTTTATTTGACCGGATGACTCATTACATAAACTTTCAAATAAATCTTCTGTCCAATCGCTGCAGCACGAACTTTTTGCCCTGCTTGGATGACAATGGGAATCACGTACACGGTAAATAACCTGCGAGCCCGACTTTAACACCAACGTCTGAATTGGACCAAATATGTGTTACAGTGAAGGATGGGATGATTTCATAATCTGTTATAGATTAAAATAGCTGCCAGAAAAGGCGAGTTCAGACTTGAAGATGATTTTTCAACTTACATATATTAATCTTCTAGTTAAAGTTTTTTTTCTTCTAACCAATGTTGTCATTAACGGACTTCCGTAGTTGCCAGAAAAAGTGAACAAAAACACTGAAACGAGCCCAAAACTTTAAAAAAGTGGGTGCGTGGGTTTTTCCACAGCTTGGTCGTGGGGTTTGAAGGGGCGGGGCTTGAAACGTCTTCACTCTGATTGGCCCTGAAATGCTTCCTGTTCTCTTTCTGTTCTTTCGTTTTTTTTGTGCTTAATTTTCTGGCGACTTGATAAATATGATGTGCATTCCTGTCACTGTAACCATAGTAAGATGAGATATTTCCTCATACTGCACAATCAATAATGCCACGATGGGAGGGTGGGCGGGGCCGGGGTTCGTAGATGAGGTAGTTGGAATGATGTGGACCGGGGGTCACTGCTAGTTGGATCTGCACCCGTAGACTTTTCCCCATCTCTGTTACATATGTGCAAAAAAGCCATTAAAATGCTTTTCAAAAGAAACCGCGTGACTGAGTCCTTTTATTTTTTTTAATGAATGTGTGTGCTGGTGTGTCACTTTTGCACTGTACTGTATATATAGATAAGGTAGAGCTGAGCAAGATTAGCAGTTATTAGTGCTGCATTATGGCTGATGTATAAAGTGGTTGTATTTATGTGGCTCCATTTCCTGACAGTACGGAGGAGCATTAGTGCCACATTAAAAACAAATGTTATCGACCGTTTCGAGAAAAAGTCTAAATGTGGAGATTACAGGCGTTATTTCAAGATAAACTTCCAGGGTTGCTGTGCCCTTTTGTAGAGAGCACTGCAGCAGTGGCAGTTTGTCCTGAAACAACAGTAAATCTCCACATTTTCATCTTTTTCTCAAAATGATAAATGGCCTGTATTTGGTCAACAATATAACTTTTTGTTTATGTGGCCCTAACAGTTATCTAAAAAGGTGATTTATAATTTAAAGTGAAAAGCCGAGAAATATAAGTAATCCTCTGTGGGCAGCACTTGGTGATGGTGGAAGGTAAGAACTCCTTTTAACAGGAAGAAGCCTCCTGGACAGTTTGTATCAGCTTTTTCATTGATATGATACAAATAGAAATCATTGTTATTTTAATTTACTTTGTCTTTGACAGACTTCTATAGTTATTTTAATTATAATTATTGTGTTATTTATTCCTACAGTTACAGACACAGACAGGCAGGGAGCTCTGGGTTAAAAAGGAAGAGAGGAAAATGTTTATTTAGAGTCAAAAAGAATCTGAAGGATGGGAGTGAAAAGGAGGTAAGATTTGGGGCAAAATAAAACATATTAATAGATGAAGGTATTCAAACTGTTTTGAAAGTCTGTGAGACAAACTGCACAACGTAAATAATTTGACTTCATCAAGCAGCCAGTATCACAGCAAAGAGACAAAATTGGCTTTAATTGGGGGTTATCGACAAAAATTATGTAAAAGTTGTTTTTAAATCTATATTTTAACCACAAGATGGCGCCAGTTGAACAGCAGGGCTGCAGTTTGTGGAGCAAGTGGGAAAGCGGCTCCTCATGAGCAGAAAAAAACACGAAGGGTCAAAATAAATTCAGCCTCACGGATACAGAGCTTGTTCACAACAGTGACATGAGCTCCTAGCATTAGTGGAGAGGAAGAACTCCCTTTTGACGGGAAGTAACCTCGAACTGAACCAGGCGCAGGATGGGTTGGTTATGTGGGGATGTGGCAAGAGAGTCTGAACTGTAAGCTCCATTAACAATGAACGAAGCGTAATCTTACAGGGTGCGAGGCTCCCAAACTGGGTCCTGGTTCCACAGGAGAGCGACCTGAAGGCTCCTCCTCCCATTCTACTTTAAACCAGGAACCACGAGTAAACCAGTGACCTGAGAGCAAAGTGCCCTGTTAGCGTGATGCGGTTGAGACTGTGCACGAAGGTCCGTCTCAGGTCGTCTCCCAGAAGCGTAACCTCACCTCAGCTACCTGGAGTCTCTGGAGTGCACCTCCGCACAGCGTTTGTGCTGCTGGAGCCTTTTTAATTATCCGACCAATAATATGGTGACTGTGAGGTTATTGGACCAAGAAGCCATCAAATAAGGATGAGCTCAGATTGGGTGCACAGTTACTGGGCTGTTATTTATTGATTTATTTATTGCCTGTCCCGTTCAGCCCTGTAGCAATCAGAATTATTGTTTGAAGGCCAAGAAAAAATAATATTTTTCCAAGTGGATCATTATGGCTTCGCCATGGTTCACTTGATTGATCTTTATCATGTATTTATTTTTCACTTTTAAGTTATTATAAACGGAACGGAGGTGACTGTGGGTAGGAAAGGGAAAGATGTAGACAGTAACAGTAAAAACAGTAACAAACATGGAAGGACAGGCTGGTTTTTCTGAACTTTTGGAGCTAGCTTCAGACGTGAGCAAAGAAACCACATCATCTCCAAAACACAGAAAAGAGACCAGCAAACCTGCACCAAGAAAATCATGTGTCAATTATCTGTGCAATAAAAACTACCAGCTTTGGCTTAATAGAACGTTACTTATTATTATACTGAGACTTACTTATTGTAATTTTTGAGTATTTGATGAAAGCTAATCAGATTTTAGTAAATTCTTTCATTTTTGTTTTACTGCACTTTATTTTTGTCCTAGAACACGACCCCTGTTGTAATCTTGTACATATGTGCTTTTTCATCCAGGTCTTCTTTGAACAGGAATGCTTCCTGCAGAAGAGTCCAACATGCCTTTATTTTGGAAAACTGTTGCGCTAACAGTCTGTAATTAGGCAGAACTCAATTTTTTTTTCTTTTGCAGGAACTTTATTGAACAAACAATGAGTAGACACCATATAAAGAGATGAAGTATACAAGAGAATAGAACATGAATTCAATAAAGATTCGAAAAAATTGAACATGAATACAATTAACTTGGGTAAAAAAAATTTTATATAAATACATGCAAAAATATACATATGTATTGTTTTGAGAGCCTTTTTGTTGGTGGAGTCTGATATTGATTTAATGTAAATTCTAGATTCCTAAGAAAGTAACAGAAATATGGCGTTTTATTAGTAAACCTACATTTATGGATAAAAATGTTATCTGAAAGTACAAACAAATTTATTATAACATTTTTTTTTATCTTCTTGGGGAACTTAAACTGAAAAAAAAAACACTTTGCCATTGTAAAGAGAACTCCCTTAAAATGTGGACAATAACGAACCTGCTGAATTCCTTCCAGGACCTCTGTGTATAAGAACAGTACCAAAATAGACACGTCACAGTTTCTGGATGATCCCCCATAGATATCTAACATAACGGTTCCAGTACGATGTTATATACGCGAGACGATATCAACTTAAAATAAGTTACCTGTTCTCTTATTGCTGTTACCAAGTTCCTATGAAACAATTAAGTTTAACATCCAGGCATCGATGAAAACAGGATTTATTAAATTTAACAGAGTTAGAAGTTAGCTCGCTAGTTTCCACCTGAACATGATATAGCATGTTCTGACTGAGAGATTTGTGAACACATTCAAACGTACAGCTCTGCTGTCACTGCCAACACAAATGAAGACAGGAAGAAGCTGAAAACGATGTGCTGGGTGTTCCAGATTAACTGGCGTTGGTCGAACAGATGTGTGTAGACTTGGTTTTCAGGAGCTGCTACCGACAAACCAGCAAATAAACACTAAAT
>VUQR01025020.1:24186-40431 GCA_015108515.1 Hemichromis elongatus | reverse complement strand
TGGATTAAAAGAATACTGTGCAACAACACTAAAACATACAATATAAACATCAGAATAAAACCATGCAATATAAATATCAGAATAAAACCATGCAATATAAATATCAGAATAAAACCATGCAATATAAATATCAGGATAAAACCATGCAATATAAACATCACTCCTCTATATCCACATACACAGTATTATTCAACCCAACACAAAACATAGAAACACAAATCTCCACTGTGTGACATTAGCACAGAAATATTAGCTTCTGTCACGACTAATAAAGTTACTAGTTAATAAAGTTTCCATTAAGTAATTAATCGCAGCCACAGATTGACAGTAAATATCTCGATTAGCTTCAATCCATCTATAATAAATATGTGCGAGTTTCAGTGCTCCGTTGAAAGTGTTTGATATTTATACTGACCCAGGGTCTTTACACTGACCCTGGGTCAGTATAAATATCAAACAGCTGTGTGAACAAAGTCTGGCTCCTTTAATCCTGCATGACAAACCTCAGGATGCAGGTTTCCTGCTGGCACACCTGAGAGTCAGCTAGAAACTTATAGTAACATGGACATCATGCAAAGACCGTCAGACTCTATAATACTGTAAATGATCAGTGATCAGGTTAACACTAACTCTAAACAGTACCTCTGTGTCTCTGTGTCTGTGCTGAACATCTAGAATCAGGATCTCAGTCAGGCTGCATTGAGTGTGGGACGTTTCTCTGTTACAAACAGGTTGAAGACGACTCAGAAACATTTGAAGATGCTAATTTATGGCTGATGTTGGTGTGTAAAGCCTCTACTGCTTCTACTCGGCTGTATTTTCAGTTTCAATTTATGTTTGCTGTCGTTTCACAAAGATTTGTTTAACACAGTTTTTTTTAAAAAACAATAATATTTTAGTTATAATATTAGCATCAGTACAGAAAGCTTATCTAGATTATATCTAGATCAAATAAAGAAGGCCAAAGTAAACCCTACCTTTGCATGTGCTGAATCTCTGTTAATTTGATTTTATATGAGGATATTGCAGAACACAGCTGATGTGCAACAGGAAAAAAGCAAATAAGGAACTTGTTACAATTTCATGTAAATTACTTTCTGAATGAAAAACAAACTTCCTGAATCACCGCTGAGTGTACAGCAAATACAGGCTGGTATTTAATTTTTTTGAAAATATTACATTGAGTTTATGAGACTGTTTATGAGACTGTGTGTATATATATATATATATTATTCTGAATTTTAAAGCAATTTATCATCGCAGGCCAATTGCATGTCACTGCTATGACCAACAGATGGCAGTAGTGCATTAAAGCAACCGAAAAAAGGTTCAACATTATCTGAATAAATCATCCAGTTTTGTGTATATTGTGATTTTCCTCCATTCATTAAAACAATAAATTACAAAATTGCAGCTTAAAAAATCTGACGAAAAAATCTCATTTTTTATATTGCATATTATGAACTTTATTTTCATAAATGTACAAACGAGTGAACACATCCAACTTTTTTTTTAAATTTTGATTGTGTTACTGTGACAACAAGTTCAAGTTCCTGAGTCTGATGCCAGGCCAGAGACCAGGTTGTGTATAAAACTGGTATTGTTATCATATGAACTTTAAATAAACCCACCAAATCAAGTCTAATGTAGATTTATAGACCACCTATATATTTGTGTATTTCTTGCATGTCATGTTGGTCTATTGGCAGGTTTACTGGCTCATCGTGCAGTTGTCTATTCTGGCAGGTGGCCCTCACATCATGGAGACAATGAAAACAACTACAGTACAATAAATGGTAAACATCCTGTATACAAATGTATAGCGCTTTACACTACATTCAGTCATCCACACACTGGTGATGGTGAGCTACATTGTAACCACAGCTGCCCTGGGGCGCACTGACAGAGGCTTCCGGACACTGGCGCCACCGGGCCCTCTGACCACCACCAGTAGGCGGTAGACGGGTGAAGTGTCTTGCCCAAGGACACAACAACCGAGACTGTCGGAGCCAGGGCTCGAACCAGCAACCTTCCGATTACAAGACGAACTACCAACTCTTTCATGAGCCACGATCGCCACGATAAACCTGATCATATTGAGTAAACTAGAATCTTTCTACATTTTACATGTTACAGGTACACTGTGTACATGGAGGTCTTAAAAATGCATGTATGACACGCATATGATGCTACATGTATATAAGTCGTTGTTATTACTGGACTGCAGTAAATAGGATAACAGAATTACACCCCACAGTGTTTCTGGTAAATTTCTGTAATCTATATAATAATATATATCCAAAACACTATTACCGGTAGTATGTATTACAGTGCTGTCAATGCTTTTATGAGTCATTATGGTTTTAGTCAATTCAGTGTTGTTTTCGGCAGAAAAATGCTGCCAGTGTTCTAAAAATGTGGATTTTTGTGTGTATGTTGGGTTAGTTGATGTGAGCATAGCTCACCTTCAGTCTGTAATATAAACAGTATGTAATGCTCACCTGGAGGAAGAAAGAGCCGTGAACCGTGAGTTACACGGAGCAGGTGCTCATCAAAATAAACAAACAAACAAAAAACCCCAAAGTTGTGATAACGAAGATTTTCTATTTGAAAAATCAGAAAAAGGGAGCGACAAACCATAATAATAATGTGGATATTTCTAAGATGTGAAATTCCTATTGGTCAGAACATGTTTACTGATCTGAGGCTGCTTATGTTTCTTTAATTTTTAATCCAAGCTGAATGAAAACTTTTAGTACTAACTTTTCTCAAGACTTAAATAAAGAGCTAAATAAAGTCTAGAGTAACTTTTTTTTTTTTTTTAATCTATGTTTATTTAACAAACTTAAAGTACTTTTACTTTTGTGATTTTTATACTGTTTGGAACAGTCAACTTTGAATTTACCATGTGCTGATTTGTACGTGCTAAGGTTCAAATTCTGAAGAAATAATTCTTTACAAACATTGTGCAAAGTGATTAAAACATCACCTCTTCTCAGGTAAGGACCTAGCTAAAGGTTCACTGAGATGTTTTGCTGCCCTATCCTGCAATATCAAGAATTGCATAAATGGCATATTCTGAAAACATCATTTAGGAAAAAAGATCAAGACCCCATAAACCCTTATGTTTGGATTTGGAAGTGGGTAAAAGGGTTTTATTGTTAAACCGGAGACATTCAGCAGGGAGGTGCTTCCCCTTGTCTTAGATTGGATCCACTGATAGGGACATCCCTGTCTACGCGACCTCTCTGACTGATGACAGGTGCTCTCATCTCACCTGAGTCCATGTTGACAGCCTATCAGTCACCTTTTCGGTTTCTAAACAAAACAAAGTTTGTTCTTTTTTTTGTTAACTTATAACAATAGTAGAAATTATGTGGAACAATATTGAAGTACTGTTACTGAACGGAACTTACAATATAAATCAAGTCACAATGATGGTTTATAGTCACCGTATGAGTGTTTTACATCACACATCTTATCATTACTAAGTGTGTGTGTGTTTGTGTGTGTAAAACTACATCAGTCCGAGTAGTAAGAGCTGAGAGATAAGCTGATACCGGAAGTTTGTTGTCTTCAAAATAAATTTTAAATAGATATAGAAGATTTAGTCTCTATCTATTATTAAAAGAAAATAGTGCAGTTAGGATATAGGCTATATTTTCCCTTGATGCCTACATCAAAAATTAATCAAATAAGTGCACCTTTAAAAAAAAGTATTTACTTACCCAGCATCCGATAGTTTTCACTCTTTCTCTAAATGCCATCAGCCTGTCTTAGACTACCTAAAACTGAATTTTTACAACGGACCCAAGTTCTCATGTTAATTAATGTGCTATTTTTGCCCTTTTTGGATAAGCAAAAACATGAGTTAATCAGTTTGCTTCTTAATATTCTTTTTGGTTGTTAAGATGAAATATTAATATGAAAATAAATGTGACATTTTTTCAGAATTTAAGTTTTGCTTCCTCTTGTACAGAGCCCTCCCCACAGGCAAGCCCGACGATGCGTTTATTTTGAAAGGTACGGCAGGAAAACGCCGTTAGCGTAATCCAGGTGCAGTAACAGCAGGATCTGAGGACCATTATCCGTCCCGGTCCCGGAGGGTGACAACACGGGACCCGTTTCAGGACAGGACTGAGAGCAACTAACAAAGTACCGGGCTCCCGAGAACATTTTCTCAGAGAAAAGGGAAAACTGGATATTTAAAGGGCAGAGAAACCGTCTAATATGTGTTTTTAAAGGACAGGTCCCGATCTGAAACATTCATATTCGACTACTGTTTATTTCTTGCAGCTGCTGCTGAAGGAATCGGTCAAGTGTGCTGAACTTTGGACTTTGCAACTTTGCTGCTCTGGTTAAATTCAGCTGCACTATTTTGGGCATTATTATCACGAGACGCGGTTATTAGCTCACCGGATCTGGACATGTTCGCAGTAAAAATTAATGTCAAGCATTCCTGCGGTAAACACAATTTCCCGATAGTGCTCATTGCTGGCTCTTTTTTTGAAGTGCACATTGAAGGTTACTAATTAAGGAGCGACTTTGATTTAAATTAAATGAGGCGTGCGCTCTCGTGGGCAACTCCCGCTTCTGATAAGAGCTCAGTCCGCGAAGGAAGGTGACACTCGCAGCCAGCGGTGTAAAAAAACTCGGAGGAGTAAAGCTGTGTGCACTCACAGGAACATTTTTGCTTACTTTATGTATAAATTTTAACAGTATCAGGGATGGAGCTCTTCGGTAGTTCACAGATGCGCTCTTGACTGCTGCAGACTGTAGGGATTAGTTTACTAAAGTTTTGGTTCTTTTTACTGCACAAGCCAGCGAGTGAAACACGACTGAGACATCCGATTTAACCCTTGGGATCGAACTACAACGAAGGAGCTCCCCTCGCGCCGGCACCATGGCCACCAGCTCGCGGGACAGCTGCTTCTGGTTGCTCTGGAGACGCACCCTCCTCGCGCTTTGGCTGTGTGCGGTAGGAGCGCGTGCAGCGGAAGAGAGCGCGTTTAACACAGAGGTAAGACGGCACAGAAGCTGAAGATGTGACAAGCTTTTGGCGCCTTTAGGCATCGAAAATGAGAGAAGTGCTTGATATAAGCAGTCAACACAAAGCAGGGATTCTCTACTGCTTTGTCAGGAAGAGTTCAGTTTGACTTGGGTGTATATTTCTATAATGTCACGTAAATTAACCACAGTTGTGCTTAATGTTACTCCTCTGTTAAAAGGAGTACTGACTTGTTAGTTACCCTTGGAAGCGCAATGTGTCCATGTCTATCAAAAATAAGGCATAGCACACGATCTGCTCCCCCAACACACACACACAATTTTTAATATACGTATTTCTGCATTTTCCACAATTTGAAAAAAACTAGCACAGCCGGTGACAGTTCAGTACTGTGGTGATATACTGAAACATATTTGTTTTTCGCTTTCAAACGAAAATATATCGTTTATGTCTTTCGTTTAATGTTATCCCAGATTTAGGCATGGTTTCCAGTTGTGCTCTCTTTTCTGTTTGCCTGGGTGCAGATGTGAGATTCAAGAGTGCAATAAGCAACTATTATGTCTGACATCAGGCGACTTTTGGGGTCCTTTGGGGAAGTCACCTGCTTACATGTGCATGTGTCACCTGTTCTCTAGACTTTTGATAGCACATATATTTAAAACTTTCTTCCCATTAAACATACATCACATATGTCTGCGTTTTGGTCATGTTGGCTATGTTTTTGAAGTCTGCACAGGTAACTGCATGAAGGCTGGTTAGCAACAACAACAACAATTTGGCAATAAAAGTCTAAGCTCTAATAAAAACTTCCTCACAAATAATGGTTTTAGACTTTTGTCTTAGGATTGGACCTCTATGGTTATCCACCTGTTGGAGTGCATCTTTTAGTAAATCTATGCATTGTAGTTTTTCTTGGTCTTGTTGCCCTTTAACGATCGCTATGTGTGAATGTAGGAGTGCTGCCAGTTAACTGAAGTAAATGGTTAATCTTAAGTACACACATGCAAAGATGCTTTGTGACTAATCATTACCTGAAGAGCTGAAGTTTCACAAATTGTTACAAAAGCCAGCTCATATTTCAAATATCCACTGGGCTATTTCTGTTTTTTGTAGGTTTCACTTCCTTGTAACCAGTATAACCAATGGTACATATTTATTCCATGTGTACTTAGGTGTGTCAGTAAATGCCAGAGTATCAAGTTGGAACTTGAACCAGGGCTCCTTGCACCCTTACTTCACCAGTCCAGCAGTTCATCCATCACATTTGTTTGTTTTGAGAGACAAAAACAGACAAGAGTTGACAAAAAGTTGATCAGTGCTGGAGTTTCTTTTGTGTGTAGCTTGACAAAGAGAGAGAGAGACTGACAGACACTGAGACCTCCCTATCATTAGAGGTGAGCTTGCATTACCAAACGCACTGACCTTGGCGTGGGGGGGGGTTGCTGTCTGGTTGTCGGTCAGTTTACAACATTTCCTGATGGGCTGTTAACATATTTGTGGTGTATGTGTGCGTGTCTGTGTGTGTGCAGGTGTGTGCTAATGCACACAGGCAGACAAAGAGTTTCCACATTGTGTGGACTGATGAGAAAATTCCTGGCCACTTCTTGCTAAATGTGCATGTGTGTTTGTAACAACTGAACCCATGTTGTCAGTTTAACCTTAGGAGTGCTCCATACATGCATCCTGGGAGCTGTGCTTTTCTAATTTGTTGAGGCTCATACAGTTTGAGTATCTGGAGAAATGCTTGACCGCTTCCAACTTAGGATATTAAAAAAAAAGGGGAAAAAAACATGGCTCAGAAAAACTTAATATGTATGAAAATCAGGGCAGAGATAAGTACTGTTACCCTCCAAGCATTTCTAGGGTGGCCATTAAAATATATATACATATATATTATACAGCTTTCTTGTGCCTGATAAAAAACGAGAAGAACTCTCAAATAACTGCACTTTTGAAGTCAATAGGTTTTAGTGTAATATGTAGACAATTAGAATTATATGAATAAATAAATTATTGTAACAGCGAACGTGCCAGTAAAGAAATCTGCTGTCACTTTGATGTAATAACAGCTAATATGGTAAACAGAAAATGTATATGCGTTTCATGTTTTCTAGATTTTATTTGTGGAGTGCAGCAGGTACTGAAGAGTGACACTGTATTTATATATACTATTACACTTTATGATTTTAAAAGAATGGAGCAATAATTAGCTGCTTCATCAGTGAGTTTCTCTTCATCTCTAACAGACGGTGCTAATCCTTGTTCTGCTCAGTAAGCTTCCACCTGATGCAGGTCAGCGTGGTTATAGCGTCCCTGTTTAGAGCGATGTATGAAAAGTGGAGGTTTCTCCGCCTCTGTCAGTGCGCCCCAGGGCAGCTGTGGCTACAATGTAGCTTGCCATCACCAGTGTGTGAATGTGTGTGTGAGTGTAATGTAAAGCGCTTTGGGGTCCTTAGGGCTTAGTAAAGCGCTATATAAATACAGACCATTTACCATTAGTGGTCTGGAACGCAACTTGCATTCTTTGTAGTGGCCAACGAGGCCTCAGTAAACACTTTCATGATGAGATCATCATCTCAGTTGGAAGTTTTGAATAATAGTGAAAACAACGTTAATATCTAAACTTTGGCCCGTTAGCATCAGAAAGAAGGATCGGGCCATGTTCCTTGGTCCTACAGTCAGATCCTCCCTGAATTTGTGACCACTGATTTTTAAAATCTAAGCTGATGATGATGCATAAGCTAGGCTGAGGTTTCACATTTGTTATCCAGTAAGTGATGGTGGCTAGCTCCATCTTTTATGTACAGTCTGTGAGCCCAACTGAGCTTCAGAGCAGCAGCAGTATTGTCACCTGCTGCTCCCCACAACAGTGAAACGGGAGTTTCTCTGACAGAGTCTCTCGTGATAGGCAAAGAAAAGTCACTGAGGATCACCACCAATGTGACGCGATGGGTCTGCTGTCAAGAATCAGGAGATCACCCATTACTTAAGTGATCATACTCATTCTCTCAGACGGCTAGAAAAAAGATTCCACCCTTTACTTGGGTTTGCCCACCCAAGTAAAGTCAGTATGCAGAAAACATGGTGACAATTCTTGTGGTGTGGCACAAGCGCTATGACTCATTTTGCAAATATACAAATGCTGCCTTAAAGTAAATTATAATTAGCACCTGTGGCATGTAGCCATCCATCCGTCCGCTTGAACAGCTAGGATAATCTTAGTGTTTCGCAGCAACACAAAAACTGAACGCTTAGTCTGAAAATCAGAAATAGTCTGTAAATCTGGAGACAGTGGTAATTCAGATTACAGTATATGTTATTTGAATACCTTAAAACAGCGGTCCCCAACCCCTGGGCCATGGACCGTTACCGGTCCGTGAGTCGTTTGGTACCGGGCTGCAAGAGTTGAGGTTTGGGTGGGAAATTTATGGTTTTCGGGGGTTTTATTGTTTGTTATCGTTATTATTTATCGTTGTTATCGTTAACTCAGTTTCTGTGGGTCTTTTCCCGTATGTTATGAATGAAATTTCTTTTTTTTGGTACCGGTACTGGTTTTATTTTGTTGGTATTTATCCGCAACACCTTAAAGGCCGGTCCGTGAAAGTATTGTCGGACATAAACCGATCCGTGGCGCAAAAAAAGTTGGGGACCGCTGCCTTTGAAGAAGAGCTGGTTTTTTTGTTGATGACTCAGCTGATCTTTTATGCAGTTTATTGGGAGGTCTAGTGAGGTCTCTGATAGAAGCACGGAATAAGTGAAGTCTAAGAACATTTGCTATCAACCACTATGGATATATTTTTTGTTATTTTCAATGTGTGAGTGGAAAATATGCTTGAATTTCAGTAGTAATAACACAAAGGGGCTAATAAAGAAGAAATGAGTGTATATTGTGCAACATAATCAACATGCAAAATGAAATAATATATATATGGGTTTGTTTCAGAGCAGCCAGACTGTGTTGTATTGTGTTTAAATTAAATTAAATACCTGTTTTGCAATTTATTCACATATTGAAATACTCTATCTGGGAGTCTGAGCCTCTCTTCAGGCTGTGTTTTTAAAATTTGCCCTGAAACCTCAACTCCTACTCTGTCTGGACAAAAAGGATGAAGTGGGAGGTTAAAAGAAAAGAGTAAAAAGAGAGGGATTATTAGTGTGTGTGACAAGAATCTGAGATATGTTGATTAACAAAAGGGAAACATGGAGATAAATCTGATAGATTTGTTTATGAAAGAGGGAAGGAGGGACAAAGATGGAGGGAGTTGACGGGGAAGGTAGCGCTCTGTCTCAGCTGTGCGGCATGTGATGGCTGAATGTGACAGCTGTTCTCTAACTGGGACACACACACACACACGCGCACACACATCCACGCTGTGCGCATGCATGCCGCGCCTGGGACTCCAGGGCATGTCAGGAAATACAATGAACCCTCTTGTCTGAGGAGAGGGAACTGTGAGAGAAAAGTTTTGAATAGGAGGGAGAGAGAGCGGATGAGGGAGTGCAGACACGGACATGATAAGAAAAGCTTGGTTTATAGAGAGAGTGCAAAATGTGTTCAGCAGCAATTTGTAGCTAAAACAGTGAGAGTGGTAAGAGGAGGGGGGGTGGGGGGCGGGGCGGTAGGTGAGTTATTGTAGGCTGCTATTGTCTTTGCAGCCATGTAATCTGCAAACTTCCATCTCTTCAGGTTCTGCACACTGTCCCTCCACTTCCTCGTGATCGACTATCATATTCACAAATATTCTTATTACTGCAGTGATGGTTGGGGATGGTTGGAATGATATTTTCTTGTTGTGCATTAGGGACATTGTGCTCCTATGTATATGTTTCTGTGTTTACGTGTCTTTGAATATGGTAAACGCTACGACAGCGGTTAATTCTGTGGTAGCTATTTTCTTCAAGAAGTGTCAGAAACACTGATGCAACTGTGGACCGTTGTAGGTTAAATTAATCAGGGTTTACCTATCACGAGTTTCTATGGTGAGAGAAACCAGTGCAAACTTGTACACGGTTTGTACCCTCCTGTTTTTAAACTGCGAGGTAAAAGTGCTAAACATCAGAGCAGTGCACGATTGACTCGACTTAACTTTTAATTGCTGTTCATATTTGGCATGTGAACAGCAGGTAGTGCTTCTAACATGCTGCTCAACACTGGACACGTCTTTGAACTGCAGCACAAGCTTGTCAATTTTGCATCTGTTTAAAACAGTGTTTAGGTCAGGGGCGCTCAATCCCAGTCCTCGAGAGCTACCGTCCTGCAGCTTTTAGATGCATCCTTGTTCTGACACACCTGAATCAAACGATTGGCTTATTATGGCACGCTGAAGAGGTAATCAAACCATTTGATTCAGCTGTGTTGGAGCAGGGATGCATCTAAAAGATGCAGGACGGTAGCTCTAGAAGACTGGGATTGGGCACCCCTGGTTTAGATCAACTCACAAAAAGAGAGAAATAAAGAAGTCTTAATGAAATGTAAGCCTTGGACACTTAAGAGCTGACTGCTGAATCCACCATGAAACAGCTTCTGTCAGACCTCAGCTTTGCTATTAGCCCATAACACTTCCAGAAGCATGAAATAGTTTTTAAATTTACATGTTTGGATGTAAAAGCAGAGTGTGGTTCACGGCTTGATTTTTGGTTGACAGCTTCAGGTTGTACCTTGGTTTCTGCAAACAATGTATTTTTGATGTGGATGAAAGAATGTTGATATCAAGACAAGACATTCTTAATTGTTAAAGCATAGGCGATAATTAGCTCATATTAGCTAACTAGTTATTGAGCATTGAGCCAATGGTAGCTTGTTTCAGGTCATTATAACCAGTGCTCTAAGGCAGTTGTGATAAAACTAATATTATGGTTAAATTTGCATAATTTTTCTTTTTAAATCACACAACTTATTTCCATTATGTGTTAAATGAACCCCCCCACTGACAGACTGCACTGCTGTTACAGGGCTTGGAGAAGTGTGTGAATAAACTAAGCATCCAGAGTTTCGTGCATCTCATTATCATTTTAGTGAAATTGACTTGTTAAAATAAGCCAGCAGGTGACAGAGGAAAGCCCGCATGACTTTCCTGCCTTTCTGATCCCTCCAAATTAAACAAATACAACTCCCCTTTGCTTCCTCCTCCTCTGTCTGTCTCACTTTCTCTCTCACTCCTCATTTACTTATCCACCCTCTTGGTAGGACGTCAGGAGGTAAAAGATGGCAGCAGACCAAGCCTCAGAATAAAAGCTGTTAGTATCTTGGCTGACATTGTGGTGGACACACAAATGCTCTCTCGTTTAGACCCACACACACACACACGCACACACTGCCAGGTTTTACAACTCCCTGTATATTGCTGGGTCTGGTTTTGGCAGGTAAGCTCAAGGACTCTTTGAAAGACCATTTAATAGACGAGGCCCAGCGTGCACACACACCCATACACACACGACGCCTCTCCTATTCCTTACGTTGTTTTGTATTCAGCTCAGCTGACGATGGAAAGTGAGCAGCCAGGCAGAAGTACTTTACTACTTTAGACGGAGGAGGTGAGGGTTCATAAGCCCCATACGTCTTCCTAATAACACTGAAACTCTGCCCTTGTACCTGACAACAGCCTGTTGTAAATATACGTAGATTTAAAAGCAACAGGACAGTGAAAACACACGTAGAGACAACCACAGATGCCTGCCACAATAGCACCAAGCATAAAGACATAAAGGCATAAAGGCAAGTCCTGTTTTTATATTTATTAAATATCTGCCCCTTCCTGGTTTCTTAATTTTTTGCATACTTATTGCAGTTAAATGTCACAAGCAAAAAAAAACTAAGTCAGAAAAGCAGCAAATACTTTTTCATAGCACTGTATTTGTGGTTAACTGTGACTCAGTCTTCTCACTGGTATAAACTCCATAGAGGGAAATAAACTCAGGGTCTCGCTCTTTCTCGGCTCACCCACAGTGTGTGTGTGTGTGTGCGTGTGTGCGTGCTTTTATTGGAATTCAGATAGAAATTGATATTTCTCTCCCACTGCTCCTTCCTCTGTGTCTGCTGTGGTCAATTGTCCGTTGCTTGCTCTATTACTGTGTTGCAAAGTGCTTGGTTTCCTTTGATGGACAGTAGGAAATGCGAAGAGCGTTTGCTGAGAGGAAGTGAAAATCAGTCATTCTTTTTTACAGATTGTCTGTCGTCTGGGTGATATGTTTTTGACATTTGAAAATTGAGATGTGAAACTCTACACGCGGCCTGTTGTGCATTCTCTGACGAAAACATTTTCTCAGAACTTTGAGTAACCGCAGCTGTAGAAAGCATAACAGGGGTGTCGGGTCTGAAGTCATTTTAAAGGAAAAGAGCGCCTTTTCAACGACACCACCTGTTTTCTTTGCCTTGACTTTGTAAGAGAGAGGGAGAGTCCTTAGATAAGTCTTTCAGGAAGTGTACGTTAGTGTGTACATGTGTGTTTGCAACTTCCTTATCTTAAGGCAGAGGTGGGTCACGGTCACATCCAGTTGACCTCTCTACACTTCTTCCTGCTCCAAAACACAAACGCACACACATGCGCACTTAATCGCAGTGCTTAAAAATGACTCTACTGCCAGAAAAGGCTTTTGTCCTGATGTTTTCTTACTGTTGCAAACAAAACACAATGTTATCAGTGTGTAAATGGCAAGTATTAGATCACAGAACCTTAGAGCTGCAATGCTTTGGTTGTTCGTGCTTGAACTTCAGCTGGTCATTGAATAGACCGCAGTGTAAATACAAAACTCTCAGGTGCTGCATAATGATCTGTTTGCCTCACTCTACTTTACCTTTGTGTTACTTGTGTTTTCACTGGGAACTTTTTCATTTGAAACAGACCAAGCACAGAAACCTGAGCTTCAGAGGTTCCGGGGGTCTTTTACTACAAAGATAATCTTTTTTTTGGAAGATTAGTTGTCTGAGCAGCTGTTGGTGAAGCACCTAATGTATTTTTGTTTTTCTCATGAAACAAACCCGTTGTCCTCAGGTAAGAGCGAAGGTGCTGCTTCAACAAACACTCTAAATTATAAGGGAGACAGGAGTCATTCGCTACCTTAATTGAGCTTATGAGATGCCTTGAGAACCTGTCGGACTCAGCTCAGTGATTAATCAGTCTGCCGTTATGTTCCCTTCATGGTAGTTTATCACATCTAATCATAGACGAACACAAGCAGACAAAGTATTTGTTTGTTTTGTCCACTGTGGAGTCGTAGTATTTGCCCTTTTTGGCTCGTTTATTACCATCCATCCATTCATCCATCATTCGGTTTTCTTCCACTTATCCTGTTCAGGCGGCAGGGGGGAGGGGTAGGGAGCCGATCATGGTTATGAGATGTGTGTGGAGTCTGTTTTATGCCTCTGAAGGAGTGGGTAAGTAAATAAAGGCCTTTATCAGGTAATATTCTGCGTTGAGAAAGACGGGTGTGATCATGAGAGCTGAAAACAGAGACACAGCTAGAGGACACACACACACACACACACACAGTAACAAATCCACTGGGAATGGGGCTATGTGTATGAGTGTCAGTATCACAGACTTCCCCAATATGGAGGGGTTTTTCTGTGTGTGTGTGTGTGTGTGTGTGCGTGCATGTTTGTGTGTGTGTGAGTGTGTGTGTGTGCACAAACGCCTGTGATATTGGGTTTCTACATAACAGGTGGAATAGTCTTTGCGTCATCTGTGATTGAGACGAGTATCATGTTTTCTCCCTCAAGTCTGTCATTAACCCCCACCCTGCACACTACCAGGCTCACGCTCCTCTAATACATCAGATGCTGAAGGCATCACTACACAAACATTAAATACAGCACAACTCACAGCAGAATACATTTTGAAAGAGAAATTTACTTTTTTAAGAGGCAGAGTTTACACAGTAAAAGTTATTAGACCAGAAGGAGAGTAGAGGGAAACAGACACGCAGGGGAGTGTATTACCAACTTCCAGCATGGCCTACACAAGCACACTTGGTCACATTTAACTCTGTTTACATACAGTGATGAAGGGGTTTAACCTACTTTGAATAGTCAACATAAATGGACCGTTATCATGTGAACAGGTAAAGCAGTATGAGGTCATAACATCTGCCTCTGAGACATGTTTTTGCACAGAAACAGGAAAGCTAAGAAAATCCATTAACACACTTAACCAAAAATATGGTGGGTGAGCTCAGGGTTGGTGGGAAACCAGGATTGTACACTTCCAGAAACCCTGAGATGAAATAATAAATACGAGCAACTTTCCCACAAAAGTCAAGGCAAGTCTCTGTCATGTCAGCATGTTACAGAAGCCGAGTAGAAGACAAACCTTACGGTTTTTAGCTCTTCGGTGCTTAAAAAACAGCTGTTGCTGTGTTGTTCTTATAAGTCAAACATCTCTTGTTCCACAGACTCGTCTGTGTAGACTGTTAAAATAAAAAGTATGCTATTTTTATATTGGGTCTTTTGATAATATTTAGTTCTTTCGAATGAGCTTGAATTCACGCAAGCTTGCTTCAGGTGATACTTTTTTTTTTATGGTGTCTATAGGCATGGCTGAGGATGTACGGTTACCTGCCCCAGGCTAGCAGACAGATGTCGACCATGCGGTCGGCTCAGATCCTGTCCGACGCTATCAGCGACATGCAGCGATTCTACGGTTTGGAGGTCACCGGACAGATCGACGCTCAAACCCTCAGGTCAGCATGACTTAACTGTAGTGTAAATTATATCCATGAATGAGCCCCAAATAAGCTGTCCGTAAACACGAGTCCCAAATTTTAACTAAGCGGCCCATTTTAATCTTTTATTTATTGATTTGTCCCAGAATGCTGGTAAAAAGAAATCGTCTGTAGTGTGAAAGAATAGAAAGCTGCTTCAGACAAACTGCTCACGAAAACGTAGCACAACAAGAAGGTTTAATGTAACGCTCCCCCTTCATCTCTTCTCTTGGTTGCTTCATCCTCTCAACATAAACACACACACACGCGCCACTTCTTTCATCTCCTACAGTGCTATGAAGAGACCCCGCTGCGGTGTGCCTGACAAGTTTGGAGGCCAGATCAAAACCAACGTTCGGCGGAAACGTTATGCCCTCACTGGACATAAATGGAACAAAAAGCACCTCACTTACAGGTAACAACAAAGACAAATGTACGGTACAGAGATGAAGTGTATGTAAACGTGTATGTAGTCTCTGTCTGTTTGAGGCTTGAATAAAGTCATCAGCTTTTTTATGTTGCTTTTTTATGTTTTTTGTATGAAGTATACATTTTCCACAATGTGCTAGAACGCAGACTTGCCTCATCTGAAGATGTTTACTTCATCTTCTTCAAACTTGTCTGACACTGACAATTTCTAACAGCATATAAATGAAAAACATTAATGCTTAATACATTTAACTTCAAACTTATTTTGGCCACCGGCCTTTTTTTCTATTTCTCTCTCTTTCCCCATAGTATTCAGAACTACACTCCAAAAATTGGAGAGTATAACTCGTTTGAGGCCATCAGGCGAGCGTTCAAAGTCTGGGAGAGGGTCACCCCACTGAGCTTTGACGAAATCCCCTACCAGGACATCAAATATGGACGCCGTAAGGAGCCCGACATCTTGATCTTCTTTGCTTCACAATATCATGGAGACAGCTCTCCTTTTGATGGGGAGGGGGGCTTTCTGGCTCACGCCTACTTCCCTGGACCTGGAATGGGTGGAGACACGCATTTTGACTCTGATGAACCGTGGACCATAGGGAACCAGAATGTACAAGGTAAAAGGTTCCTCTCAGTATGTTGCATTATGGGTTTTATTTTTTTTTTTTACTTTAAAAATCCTCGTAGCTGTTAATGTAGGAGAACGTTTTATTGCCAAGAAACACGCTGTTGTTTTGTGGCTTTTGTCTTAAGGGTTTGGATATCAGCAGGGAACTATTGGGTTAAACTCTCTGTAGAAGTGGATGATTGAAGCGTTTTTGTGGGGGCCCAGCTGATGAGCAGTTTTCAGCACTGGTCGTGTCATGTTGTGGCGGTTGTAATGGATCTATATAACAGCTGTCCCCCTGGATTTCCCCCACAGCTAACTGGAGTTGGCAAGCCTCAGCCAGTTACATCATCTCTCATTTGTCAGGCTCTGCTGCTCCACTTACCTTTAAAAGTGGACTCCCTGTGACATCTCTCAGTCTTTATCCCCGTGTTCCCCCTTATAAATTTGAAATATACCCCCAGTGATAATGTTGTCAACTTTCTACTGACTGGAGCTATAA
>VUQR01025020.1:13694-24166 GCA_015108515.1 Hemichromis elongatus | reverse complement strand
CAAAAAACAAAAATCCTTAAAATCTGGACAATGTGCTTTCACTGAATCATAAGCTCATAACTTGCCTTCTGTTAAATCTGATCCAGTACTACTATGTTTACCTGGACGGAGTATGTTTTCCTTTGTGGTTTGTATTTCTGACCAGATCAAACAAAATATACACTCTTTCATTTAAAAATGTATACAAAAAGGGTTCAAGAGGAATGTTTGAATTTTAACCTCCTCTTACCTACAAAGCTGCCAAACTTGAAAAACAATTATTACTCCCCCTAAAAAGCTACAAAGCATATTAACCCATTCTGTCTTAGATATTTGTTTACTGAATCATCACAAAAGATGCAGAACAGATCAGGATGGCGCTGCCCATTTTTACGTGATTTTGAAAATAATAGTGTCAACGAGTGATCCCATTAGAGGCTTCACTAAGGACCAACTCGGAAAGGCGATTCTATAAGTCACCATAATGTAATTATTCTGGGTTGATGAGAGAAGAAGCTTCATTTCCAGCTTGGTCTGGGTGTAGCTGCTGCTTCTAGCAGTTATTGGCTTTATAAAGACAAATTATTAGACTGATCGTATTAAAGAAAGTCAAATATTTCATGTTCATACTTGCACCCTCAGGCCTACCTCTGGTAGGACGAGCCAATGCTGACCAGTTAAAAGCTTAATAGTAACATGCAGAAATGAAGAATGACAGAAATGCTGTTGCTGATTAAATGGGGACTTTATTTTTCAACAAAAGACTCTCGGCCTGTCTTTTATCTGCATATCCAGCTGACACACACACAGCTAAGTTTCGCGTGTGTGTGCACGTACAAGTCTGTATCTGTGTGATCAGCTGTGTGTGGGACGTGTTGCAGGACAGATCACAGGGATGGTGGAATGCCACTGTAAGTGGGAGTGTGTTCCACTTGGGAGATGTGGAGACTGGCCCTTTTGTTGGACCACGCTACTTACACCGCTTGAAAGCAAAGTGCAGCTAAATTGCCGTGTGGTCCTCACTTTAGTTGGATGTCTAAGTAGTCAGATTTGTCAAAAAATGTAGCCTTTTGTGTGACAGGCAAGTTTTTCTTTGTAATTTTTCCCCGTTATTTTCTTTCAGAGGACAGAGGTCATGCGGAGGGGTCTGTGCCTGATAGAGTGACAGCTGAAAGTCACATGTATTTATTTTTATTATATAGTCATAACAGCAACATTTAGTTTTATAAACCTTTAAATATCATATCTGCAGTTCACCCATTTTCTTCCACTTTCAATTGCAGTTCATGTTGGATGGTTAGCAGTCCAAAAAGTTAGCTGTGGATAAAAACATTAACCCTAAAGGACAAATAGATTAAATAGCAGGCTAAACCTATAAATACAATTAAAAATACAGATGTCTAACAGTTAAATGGATAAACTAATTAAAATATTAAGATAAGAACATAGTTGAAGCAGGTTAAATAATAAATCAGTCTGGTATCATTTCAAGACGAGTTCAAATAAACACAATGAAAGAGAGAAATGGTGTTGTTGAAGACTTTCACTCAATATAACAGGAGTTATTTGTATAACGGGCAGACAAAAGATTTATCTTACAGCATGTGCTGAAAGAAAAAGCGAGACTTGAGTAGTGACGTTAAAGCCTTAGTCAGCATATGCTTTGCTGAAGGGTCCTCAGAACAAAATGAGCTCTCCCCTCTGACCTCCTTTTGAGCCGCATCGAACAAACACAGCTTAGCAATCAATAGCCGAACATAAAAAATTAAAGACAGCAGCTGACGATAAAAGCACAAATGCATTCGATCCTCTCATCACGGCGTTTTCTTTCCCTTTCCTTGACCTCAGCTTCAGAAAGGAGCTCTTTTACTAGGCTAAAGAGTTTTGGTGTAAGCCTTGTGACGCACAGTGTGATTAATCAGGCTTTCTGGCACAGAAAACAAAAACAGCTTTTACACGTTATCCACAAAACTCAAACACGTCTCTCTCAGATAAAATGTGCTAAGCTGGTAGCGGTAAAAGTTCAGAAGCTTTTGTGGTCAGATGAGACTGATGATGATGAGTACGTTTCTGGCCAAAGGCAGAGCAAACTTGGGTAGTGGATTTTGGTTGTCTAGGTGCTGCTTTAGTCTGCCCTTTTTTTTACACTGATAGTCTCCCTGTGGAGGATGAATGAGGTGTGAGGCATGATAAACAAGGGAACAAAGCTTTAAGGAGTTGAAATAGGTCAAATGAATGTGTGTGAATTAGCAGTAGAGGCACTGGCTGAACTTAACCAGGCCAAGGCGTTTGAAGTGCAATCTTGCTTTTTTTCTGTCAAACTGGTAGTCACAGTTACCTCACAAAGGGCTCTTTATCTCCTTTCATTCATCCTGAGCTATCTCTGCCACTCTGACTTACCCCCTTCTATTTTTTCCCCTCGAGTGTTAGCTGGCGCTTAGCATGCCGTGAGGACATTCATGTGACTCTGGAATTGCAAGATGAACTGTTTGTGTTTCAAAGAGGAAATGAGGAGATGCACGAAATGAGGAATCTATAGCTCCCCCTCCCCCATCTGTTCCACGTACGGCAGTGACATCACCAGTACACCCAACAGCATGATGTCACTGGCACCAATCCGACTAATCTGTATGGCCAATTATAGGGTGGACAAAAAGGGTAGGAAGTTCAAAGGTCGCTCAGGCCGGAGCCTTTGGGTGAAAAGCAACAAAGAGGTATTGACTGGAGGGAAGTACCCAGCTGTGTGCTGGCTTCGCTTCAGAGATGAAACTTATAGGAATATGATGTAAAAAATGTAAACCTGGTTTCTCTCTATTTTTCTTGAAAAAAATCTCAAAGTGGGCTTTTGTTGTGAGAGGATGTTGGGCTGCAGTGATCGCTACGTCACAGCTGCACTGTGTGATATTATTGCCGTGGCAGTGGATAACAGGATGCCTTGGTGGGTTAAAAGGGATAGAAATGCATGCAGATTCATATCAGCAGTCATTAGCATGCCTGTGTGTGATTAATGTTTTAGATCTCAGGAGATGTTTGTGTCATAAATAGGAGAAAAGAATGAACAGACGTTCCAGTTCATTTGATCTGATATGTTACAGATATGTAGACTTGTTATACATTGTTCAGTCGTGTATGTGTAACATGCTCAAGAATGCAGGTTGAATTTTACATCATTCTGTACCAAGTTATACATACGCAATGTTTTGACCCACGTGTTTATGTATTGTTTAATATTTTGTGACATCTTTAGGATTTGTCATCTGTTGTTGTTGTTGTGGGTTCGATGGTCAGGTCACTAATGTCGTGGTCCTTGATGTCTCTCAACTTCCTTGATTCTCTTGGTCAAACAAACTCCAATTCCACCATCTTGGATTGCAGTTGGATGGATTACTCGGAAGATGCACTGCACGGTGGAGGGTCGATGTTAACAGAACTTGCTGCAAGTTGAAAATTACACTTGGTTGCAGATGTGCTTGTGAAAGCTGCAAAGACCGAATATTCTGCCTGGAGGATGTGTGCACAGTTGGCGTGACTGTGGAGAGAAGCTGTGTTTATAACGCAGAACTCTCTAAAGACTGTTGCGTTTACCTTTTGACAACATTTTCATGCATCTAACAATGACTGAACTCTGCAACACCTACGCCCCAAGCAAACCAAGTGTTCTGTGAATTTAAGAGACTTGATACATCCACATAACCCAAGAAACTAAAGATGCAGACATCTTTGTTCTTCGTGACAATAAATAAAATCTTCACGACAGGAAAATCTCTATGGTAAAGGCTATTGTGTCTGATATTGCTAATTTGTTAAATCCTCTGCCTATAAAAATCTCTCTGTGTTGAGGGATAGAGGTTGTGGAAACTTTAAGGCTGGATTGAACCCACTAAGCAGGCACTGGGTGCGGTTTACTGTGTTTGGGGTTTCCACCTTGCATTTTGTGCTGCAGTGCAACTTGAACTCGGTTAGCTTTTGTGAGCCCTTTATTTGTTTGCCTCTCCCCTCTTTTATTCTAACCTATCTCTTATTCATACAGGTAATGACCTCTTCCTGGTAGCAGTCCACGAGCTGGGACACGCCCTGGGCTTAGAGCATTCCAACAATCCTCTAGCCATCATGGCTCCCTTCTACCAGTGGATGGAAACGGACAACTTCCAGTTGCCAGAGGATGACCGGCGGGGGATACAGCAGATCTATGGTAGGAGTTTGTTTTTAATCCTTACACATATCTTTTAAATGATGCGGACATAAAATCATTCTTGATGTTAAATCGTAACCAAGTTAGTAGTGTGACCAATTCACCAGTTATCCACTCAGTTTAAAGTATTGTGTCTGTGACTTCCTGAAGGTCCTCCAGACAGCAGTCCCACCCAGGCCTTGCCTACAGTGGCACCACGTCGCCCAGAGCCCAGGCCACCTCAAACACCTCCTCGGCAGCCTGACAGGCCCAGGACCACTGAAAGGCCAGATCATTTTCGACCCAATATCTGCGAAGGGAACTTTGACACTGTTGCTATGCTCCGAGGAGAGATGTTTGTCTTTAAGGTAAGTGATTTGAGGATTAAGAAATTGAGTGGCTTTGTAAAGTTGTGAAAATTAAATGACAGCAGCTTTAGGGCGCTTCATTAAACATAAGATGGAAAAGTTCTACCACCATGAGTTTATTTCCTAGCATGACCTTCCTTGGAAATTAAGTCATCACCAGGAAAGGAGCTTTCACAAGTCCACGGTTTCAATGTATTAGTTATTATTTTCCTGAGAAACGAGTTACAACAAATGGCGTGTGCGCAGCCAACAAGGCGACTGTTTTCAATCAGGCGCTTGTGGATTGTAAACCCACGGAGCTGGTGTTCTTTTATGAGATGGAGAACAGTTAAAAGAGTTTGAGGGCTGGTCAGGTGTTTAAAGAGCCTCTGGGCCCACACAAAACATTAGCTGCAGCAGCAGTTAGATATTAACTGAGTCTTAATCTTTATGAGATTTGTCTTGTAGATGCTAGCATTTAAACTGATCGTGTTATTGGCTGCAGCTTCTCTCTGTTAGGATTCATTATTTATTATATGTTTAGTATGTTTTGATATTATTTAATCAGATTTTTTTTCGTACTTTTTCATTGTGCAGGCGTTGTGTGTTCAGTTGAATTTATTAAACTTTCAGCAGCAAGTAGGGCTCCGTTTCCTCCCATGCATTTCAGATCTTCAGGATTCCTTTGGCGTTGGTCTATACATAGTGCAGCTCTGCAAAGATAAGTAATTATGTGTCTCCGTGGGAGAGGCGTCCAGTGTTGATAGCACCGACTAGTGAAGAGAGTTGCAGATATTATTCTGAGTGAGGCAGGGTACATGAAGGCTTTACTTTAAAGAAGCCTCAGTTTCACCTCCAGAAATGCTGCTCTGCTGTTGTGACATCTGACATTGAACTGAAGCATCAGGGCTTAAAGCAGCTATAGATAGCAAACTTGATCTGGGGGTGTTTGCAGAGCTGGAAAAAAAAACAAAAACGCAGATGCAAATATTTCTTGCTTTCATTTGCTTTGTAGTCCACACAGCAGATCACTGCACCCCCTCCTCTCTAAATACTCAGATCAGTCTATGAATAGCTCGTGTCTTGGACTCTTAAGTGTGTGTGACACTGACCAGTCATTGCACACTCTGAAATCCAGCTGCCTGGACATATGCTACACATGGTCAAGCAGTTATATCTGCGCTCTTGGGTTTCATCGCAGACGTTAATGTCCGTCTTCGTGGCTTTCATTAACGTCATATGACATTATTATTCATTGTCCAAAAATAACCTGTTCTTAATGACCTTTAAAGATAGACATTACCTGATCAGAGCAAATGCAGAAAAGAAGCAATAAACATACATTCACTGGTTAGAATTATTTATGTGGTTAAATCAAGGTTTGTTTTAGTTTTGAGCTGTAATTGTCACTTATTCAAATTTCTCTCTATCACTGCTCCCCAGCTTGGCCTGAAAGTTAATTGCAAGGTTTTAATACTATAATACAGTCGTCTTCATTTCTTCAATTTCAGCTGAGGACAGTACGGCTTTATGTGTGGAAACAGTGGTGTGTCGGTCGGCTTTCATCCAAATTCAAATAAATGATACGACGTTGGTTTTCTGTGCTATTATTCTTGCACAGACAAAAATTGCTCTCTGAATGAGTAGGAGTAATTCGTAGCACACCAGTAACACTCTTTTCTCTGTGGAGTCCTGTTCATTAAAGGAAAAAAGGTGCTGTCATTCTTCGGGAAAAGTTTCCTTCTTTTGTCCACTTCACAGCAGAAGGTCTGGACATAAAGAGAGCCAGCACTCTGAGCAGTTCTCAGTAATGAAACCCCCACACTGACATCTGCTCTAATATGGTTAATTCGGTAGGAAAGGAGCTGTCCGACCAGACAAACGGATGAGCATCCCGTCGGATTCGGCCCTGTTCTGGCTCACTCGCCTCGCACCGACGCATCTCCAGCGTGTTCCGTTCTGTTCTGTGCCGCGCCGTACTGTCTGCGAGCGTGTCCTGCATGAAGGACAAAACTAGCTGTGCTTGCCAGAAAGAAGCAGCACCCAGCATTTTACTGTTATAGTATCCAGGACAAGCAGGGCTACTGACTCACCACTTATGAATGAGTCTGGGGCCTGCTGGTTAAACTCTGTCTGCTGCTTGTTTGTGGTAGATGTGAACGTTCACTAACCAAAGTGTCGTGAAAGTCCTGGGTAAAAATATGCATTTTCTTTTCCTTTGTTTTGTGTCGCTGACGTGACGATCAAACGACACAGTTCTTTTTTAAAATGCTATCTCATGGCAGACTGATCAACAGAGAGACTGCAGTGAGGGAACACGATAAAACCAGCAGAGCAGAGACTGACTATTATTAGCCTGCTAGTGTTCTGCTATTGTTAGTTTATTGTACGTTCTGGTCTAATTATCCTGCAGAGCTCAGTTTGCTTGGCATAGAGGACAAAAAAGCAACAATGTGACCTTTGCTGGGGTGACTTCATGGATGACTTGAGAAAATATTTCTTGTTGCATCTTTTTGCATGTTCTCTGAATAGAATGTTTTTTTAAAGCTAAGGATGTGATATGAAGCTCTTCCCCTCCTGCACTCCTATCATGGATTTACTTCGGAGTGATATTGTATTTCCTTGAGTCTCATCTTGGACTGAGTTCTTAAAGCTAACTGAAAAGATAATAAACTAAGACAAACTTTGGTCCCCTCAGGGCCACTGGTTGTGGCGTGTGCGTAGGAACAGGGTTCTGGATAACTACCCCATACCAATCGCTCATTTTTGGAGGGGTCTCCCCGCCGACATCGATGCTGCATACGAGAGACATGACGGCAAGTTCGTCTTCTTTAAAGGTAAGCAGCAAATACTGGTACACATACTGATGCTTCCTATTCTGTAGGATGATGGCTTGTCTTGCACACTCATGCTGTTTCTATAAAGTTATGTTACCTTGATGCCAAAGATGAGAAGTCAAATGGGATTAATTCAGTGTATCACTTAGTGACTGTAAAGAAAATGCGTATTAGTGCATGTAAGCGTGCAGTTATGGCCGTCAGTGGAAACAGCTTTTCAGTCTGAATTAAAGTGGGGATGACTGATTAGATTTTGGTCAAAGGGGGTCAAAGATCAGGGTACCTTTGACCGCACATCCATCCCAATCACAAATGTGCTAATGAATGAGTGGAGGAATTTATTTATTTATTTAATTTGGCACAGCCATTCAATTAGACTCAAGGCTGAACTGATTAGATTGTAGAGGTCAAACGTTAGGGTCAGAATTCATAATACACGAATTCATGCACTGGCCATTTATGGCCATGAATCCAGGAATGAGAAAGTAAATCTAGGTTATGCATAAAAAAAAAAATGATAAAAGTTGTAATGCATTTTGGGAGATAAACACATCTGTATCTAGTGTGTAGGTCCAGGTGTTATCATAAATCATGTCAGAGCAGGTCAGATAAAGTTTAAATATTCTATTTGTTTCACCTTTATAGATCAGGTATTTACTTTTTCTGGACATATGGCCTGTATATATATCTCACATAAACATGTGCACTCTCGTGCACCAAAAAAACCCTCACATCTGGTTTCTTTTTTATAACCCGAATACAGTTTCAATCCATTATGTGAGCAGTAAAACTGACTGGAGCTTTTTCTATCTTCTACAGATAATATTAAAGATATCCATAGTCCCACCTCCTTAAGAAAGCAGCAGTACATAATGTGTTCAGCATGCTGAGTATTAATCTTTTTTAGAACAGCTCATTATTTTGGCACAGACTCTGAGAGCAGCTTGTCTTTTACTACAGTGAATAAAGTTGAATGAAAAAAAGAAGAACTCAGCCTTAAATGCTGCTTGATTCTGGGTGCTTCAGGCTTTCGGGCAGCTGTTGATAATGAGGAGAGTGATGTCATCGGCAAGACTCAGCATGACATTTGGCGAGAAGCCATTAAGCAAAGGAAGAGTGAGACAAAGGAAGAGGAAAGAGGGAGGGAAGAAAGGAAACTGGCAGAGTATGAGATTAAGGGGGACAAGCACAACAATAGGATGCCTATTATGAACACCTGTATTTAAACCCATCGCATCAGTCAATACGTTTACTTTCTCTTGTGGTGACTAAAGCAATCACTTATCACTGTTGTGCATGAGTTCTTGTAGACTTGCGAAATAGAGTTTTCAATCACGGGCCAAGAAGCAAGCACAGCTTCAGACACAATCAGCTGATCTTAGGACAAGCCCAGATCAGCTGATACCGTTCAACACCTCCAAGTTCCAAACCTCATATCGAGTGCGCTCTTTATGGCGCTTTAACCTGTCCACAGTTCCTATGCATCTGCAAGCCACTTCTCAGTTTTCCTGACTTTGACGCAGTGACATATCTTTGTGATTGATGACCAATATTATGTGCTACTATTTTAATCTAAATGACTAAAAAAGGTCTCACTTATAATTATGTGTCAATCCTGATGATCCTGTTTTGGCTCCAGCTAACACATGTTTTGTCATAAACTCTGGATTACAGTCATCCCGACTGTTGTAGCTACAAATAATGGCCCAAAATGATTTTCTTCCTTTGGAGACTTTGGCATCTGAAATGTGCTTTTAAGTCCCCCAAGTATAAGTTTTGCATGCATGAGTAGTGATGGCACCTGTTTAATTCAGACACCAAATATTAACAATGTGCATGTTTTTACATTAGCAATAAACTGAGCTGTAATTTGTTTACTATTTTATATCCAAACTGGAAGCACAGAAAAGCCAGCCAAACTGACAAATCAAACCAAAGCACAATGGAGACAGTAAAGACACCCTGACACACAGTCTAGAGAGCTATTCATGCAGAAAAATTGCTGTTTCTACCGCTCCACCACCCCTACATCCACCTGCAGGCTCCCGGGTATGTTTTTTCATTACTGCCCAATTTCTACATTCCAGCTCGTCACTTAAGCCAAGACACAAAGTCTTACTATATTCTACTATTGTAATGAATACCCTGCATCTGTGCATTCCCTGAAATAGAGTAATACATGAATTGTTGTTTGTATTGTGCTGACTTACTGTAGTGCAGGAAAGTAAAGTAAATCTTTACTGTAAGCCAGTTGCACAGCTGTTGTGTTACCCAGAGCGCCTATCCAAAACATGGCCAGCTGTAATAGAAACAACATTGTTCATCATTGTAGAAAAACATTTCCAGGGGGGAAAAAAAAGGCATCGAATCTTTATGTCACTGAAGTGCTCTGGCACAGCCTTGAAAAGCTGTGGAGTAAGTCATGGGATTTTACATGAGGGCTGTGCGCCGCAGGAACCCTGGGAAGCATTGCGTCAACCTCTTGTTCTATCCAGATGCTGAGTGTAGAGCTTTCATTTTAAACGAGGAGCAAGGGGCCAGGAGTGGGTGGATGGATGGGCGGGTGAGGGAAAGGCAGAATGAAGCCAAAAGGAGATGTAATGGTGAAACACAGTCCCCCTGTCAGATACTGTGAGAAACAATAAAACGTTCCCCTTCAGCAACAAAATGTGCTTTAGCCTGACATGAGACAAGCCACTCCTAGTGCATAATTACAGGCCAAACCCAAACTCTGTAGTCAGGGATGGCGTACTTACTTCTGCTGAGTTTTTTTGATTGCTTGCCAACAATCCATTATTGCATTCTTATTATTTACAAGTGTGTGTAAATGCTGGTTTGGTTTGTGGGACTGTTCTTATCCATAATTGCTAGCAAATTAAATGTGTGTGCAAAAGCATTCTCGAAGGTTTATGATGTGTGGGTAACCATATATGTGTCACATACAATGTGATTGTGTGTGGTAACATTTTCCATGTAAGGGGAAAAATGGATACGGGAATGCTCCAATGTAAACAACAGAAAGGATCACATAAAACTCCTCTCCTCTCCTCTCCTCTCCTCTCCTCTCCTCTCCTCTCCTCTCCTCTCCTCTCCTCTCCTCTCCTCAGAAAACAGATTCTGGCTTTTCAGGGAGGCTAA
>VUQR01025020.1:0-13674 GCA_015108515.1 Hemichromis elongatus | reverse complement strand
AACATTTTCCATGTAAGGGGAAAAATGGATACGGGAATGCTCCAATGTAAACAACAGAAAGGATCACATAAAACTCCTCTCCTCTCCTCTCCTCTCCTCTCCTCTCCTCTCCTCTCCTCAGAAAACAGATTCTGGCTTTTCAGGGAGGCTAACCTGGAACCAGGCTACCCACGCGAGCTAGTCAATTATGGTATAGATATTCCCTACGACCGAATAGACACAGCCATCTGGTGGGAGCCATCCGGCTACACTTACCTCTTCCAAGGAGACAGGTAATATAGGGTCGCTTGACAAATCAAATGTTTAATCTAAGCATTGTTAAACACAATGGGGTCATGTTTGTCACGGTCCAGCATCTCCTTTGTTTAACAACAGTCCGCAAATGTGTGAGAACTGATGTTTACAGACTCAGAAAGCACTTGCTGAACTTTCAGAGAGGAATATTGTCCCACTCTTGTGCGACATGGAATACGAGCTGCTCATCAGTCTTGGGTCTTCTGAGTTGTATTGTTCGTTTCATGATGTGCCGAACATTTTTAGCTGGTGAGTGCAGGCAGCCCAGACGCTCCGATTACCAAACCTGCCTTTGTAGGAGATGCAATATGCAGTTTAACGTTGTCTTCCCTTGTAAAACCTGCATATAACTTTCAGCACTAATGGTGCCTTTAGATGCCCTAAGAGGCTCTTCTTATACGCAGTCATGTTACCAGTCTGTTGTCTGTTAGCCTAGGTATTTGCTTCACCTGTTTCTTTTTAGTCCTACTTGCATTTCCAGCCTTTCGTTGGCCTCGCTGCATTTTTTCGAGCGATTTTGCTGCTCTCAAATTCAAAATTTGCTTTTTCATGACACAGTGAAATGTGTCAATTTAATGATCTGATACTTTTTCTGTGTTCTGTTGTTTATAAAATTTGGGTTTATGAGCTTTGCAAATTATTGCATTCTGTATTTATTGAGGGCAGCAATGTCTTGAAAAACCTAGTGATCAACTTGCACTCGTCCCAGCTCTATAGGTCAATGTCATTTTGTTGATTGGTTCTGCTTTGTTCCAGACTGGAACAGCTCACCAGTTAAATGCTACATTGCTATGACATCTAGTACAGACCGTCGTGCTCCATAAATGATGAATCTTACTCGTTTTGGCAGTCCACAGACTTTTCCTCTATCGCTATCATGATATCAGTATCGTGATTGCAGTGAACTCACTCTCATCCTGGCTGATCTGAGATGGATTTCAGATGTTTTTTTTCCCCTGACTTGTCATCTTGCTCCCTATCATCAATTTAAAAGAAGAAACAAAACAAAAAAACAACTCGATTTTATAACGAAATACCAGCAGAGATAAAACTGTAAGACGGTGGACAGAGATAGCATTTTTATCTGTTAACTAACCAGAGTGTATTAAAGGCCCAGTTCAACTCAAAATAAACTATATAGACTTGTTTTGTCTATAATGTGTTTTTATTGTTTTGGTGTAAGTTGCTCAGTTTTGGATTTATCATTTATGGAGATTTATTGGATTGTCTTGAAGTAGAAGTAGATGGCAGCTGTTGGAATACAAAAAGTATCTGTAATTACTCTTTTTGGAAATCATGTCTCAGTTACTCGTGAGCTGATTCATGGAGGAACTATTTTGTTTTAACTGAACTACACCCCCGGACCGTATCACTGCGCAGAAAAGCTCGTGTTAGTCTTTACCAAAGCTAAGCTGCACACTTCAAACATGCCTTCTTTTTACTACCACAAAGTGAGTGATTTGATTTTGGTGTGAACAGAAGGAGCAGTAACGATTATATTTATTTTATAGTATTATGCTTTATTGTCATGCAGCCACATTGAAAATCCTGTGTGCACAAACACAGATGGGATATGTGAAAATAAACACCCTGTAGTTGTACAAGTGTACAGAACCCTGACAGCATATTAACTCACAGAACAAGTATTTTGTGGAAGCAGTACTGTGATATGTGTAGACCCAGCATGTAGTATACTGAGGAAGACGTCTGCTCTGTTCTTGTTTAGACAGTTGATAAACACTATCAACCCTCTCCCGCTTTGCTGTCTTCAGGTACTGGCGCTTCAACGAGCAGTCTCGCTCAGCTGACAGAGGCTACCCGAAGCCAATCAGTGTCTGGGGAACGTCAGTGCCCTCTAATCCTAAGGGGGCCTTCCTCAGCAATGATGGAGGTGAGCTGAGGAGAGAGGTGTAGTTTCTGTGTATGTGTGTGTGTGTGTGTTTGGAAAGGGGGAGAAGAGGGGTCTGTGGCAGACTGAGACATGCCTGAAACAAAGAACGAGGGTGTGGTCAGTCATCAGGAGACGGGGGGGAGGGCGTGGGTGTGTTTGTGTCAGTTGGGAAGTGATATTGAGCTGACATGTGAAATGCTTTTGGCTTCACTGTGCCTCATTGGAGAAGAGTGATTCAGACGCTTGATGCCCCAGGATGCAAATTTTCAATTTGAGAGCTTCGTGTAATCGAATTATTCTTGTCTATTTTTGATTTTTGATTTTTTTTTTTTTGGGTCACTCAGTGTTTAACTTGGTAGCTGACTTCTATTAAGAGTTGTTATCCACACTCTTGTCGAGATGATTAATGAAATCGCTGGTTTCATTAAACATGCTGTTCTTCAGTTGAATGGCGTTCAAAATAAATATCAGATGGAAACCCGAGCAAAACTGCAGACTTTAATAGCATACAGTTTTTGCTTCCACCTGTTTGTTGATTAAGAGAGTGCAAACAGAGGTGTTCTTCATCTCATTGCCTCATTGAAGTCGCTCAGCTTGTGCGTTTTATCGATTTTAATATTATAACAATCCCAAAAAGGTGATTTTGAGCTTTGCTATGTTTGGATTTATTGAACATTCTGGATGAGGAGTTCTGTTTCTTTGCAAATATGTTAGGAAGAAGCAATTATTGGACTGACAATAGCCACTTGAGTAATTTTAATTGCCTCAACTGAACACAGAGAGAATTTAGAGTAAATTATTGAAGTTGTTAAAGCAACAGTTTGACTTTTTGATAGATATATTAATCTATTTTTTTGCCAAGGGTAAGACAAGAAGCTCAATATAATTTAGATTTTTTTTTCAATATCGTGTTAGCGTAGCTTAGTATAAACCTTTAAATTATGGAGAAACCACCTATTTCTGTCTAATGGGAAACAATCGCATGGGGACTATCATTCTCTCTAAGATACACAAATATGTTGTTTAATCTGTGCACCTGTCAGTTATCGGGTAACTCTTTAAAGATCTCTCAAAACCTCAAATCAATCTTTTAGTCATGCTTTAACATTCTTTTGTGGGCTTTTCTTCCCTTATATTTCAGCATACACGTACTTCTATAAGGGTTCCAAGTACTGGAAGTTTGACAACCACCGTATGAAAAGCGAGCCGGGCTATCCAAAGTCCATCCTGAAAGATTTCATGGGCTGTAGCGTGGACCTGGATCCCAACAGAGACACGGACACAGACTCGGGCCGCAAATACCCAGACGTAAGCCGTCCGCCATTTAACCCCGACGCAGGACGTGACGGCGACAAGGGCAAAGACCGGGACGGAACGGATCGCGGAGGGACGGACAAAAACAAAGGCTCCGACAGTGATAAAGACAAAGAGTCTCGCGAGGGACGTGAGGAGGAGACCAATGAAGTGGACGTGGTACTGAAGGTGGACGACAGCCAGGAGCGGACCATGAGCATCCTGATGGTGACCATCCCACTGATCCTGGTGCTGTGCATCCTGGGACTGATCTACGCCATCATCAACACGCTGCAGAGCAAAGGGGCGCCACGCCTGCTGGTCCACTGCAAGCGCTCACTTCAGGACTGGGTCTGAGCCCTGATGTCAGGTCTTTGAACGCTGAACTTGATCTAAACCTTAGATGCCCCCTCCTCCTCTAATCTAGCCCTCTTCCCAGTGATCCATCTGTCTCTGTGCTCAGTGGCTCCTGCAGCTCTGTGGTAGTACATCCATGCAAATACTGTAACGATACATAGACACACACAAACTAGACGCAAGCGTAACTTATGTCTTACACTTACACACACACACACACACACACACACACACACCTCTCTAACCTCCTCCTGTCTCCCATGGTGCTCTACAATGCAGTGACTGTGGTCTATTTATATGAGAGAAGTTTGCACATAGTTTTGTTCTTTTTGTTTTGGTTCATTTTATGTGACTTTTTTGTTGTTGTTGTTATTATTATTACTTCTAAACCAGGAAGGCCGCTCTATTCTCTCTCACATCTCTGCTCCGCCCTCCTCCTTCCCCTAATCTCCGTAGGGGCTTTTTCCTCGCTGATAACCTGACATCTGCTTATGCTATCTCAGTTGCCACAAAAGGAAGAAATTCAAAACATTAAAAAGATTTGTAGACAGACCACAGTGCTTCAAGTGGGGTCCAGAAGGGTTCTTTCCTTCCTCTCATCGGCTCCGCGTTTCTTGTCTTTCCTTTTCTCTGCAGGAGAATCTGCGAAGAGGTGTTTCGGGACGTGCTGTGAGCTCAGATATTATTCTCTTTAACTGTTGTTGATGGTGATTAGGTTGTGATTGTAAGTCTGAAGGTTAATTCAGAATTCAGTTTGTGAGTCAGAGGAGGGCAGTTTTGTTTTTAAAGGATTACAACACATGAAATCTTATTGTTGCAGTTTGTCCTATTTATGTGAATAATAGCTCTGCATTCGCAGCAGTGACTATGAGATCTGAGAAGGTTACATGTATATCAGTCAAACAGGCTTAAAAACAAACAAGATAATGAAGCCTGAGCTTTGTGGCTATTACATACTTTTGATTTCTTGTAATCTTCAGTCAGCAAGTAGCTGCCTGTGTGGTTCTGGTGAACATATTATTTATTTAGGCAATGCAAAGTAATGAAAAAGGACATTTTGCTAGGTATGTGATACAATAGCCTAAAACTGCCAGTTGGCTGTTTAACTTCACTGACAAACAAATCGATGCACTGCAGACACACAGTGCTACTCTGCTTCCTGACTTCAGGTCTTATGTCTGCATCCACTTTTGTCTCCGGAAAAGATTTCGTTTTTCCAGTCCGGCAGCTATAAAAGCTTTCGAGCTTCTCAAGCGCACTCTAAAGACATTTTATGGTTTTTATGCCAGTAGACAGAACTAGCAACACATTCACATAATTCTATAATCAACAGAGAGAGCTGTCAGTTGATTTCCTGTCCAGTAATTAAGATCGCCTTAAGTACACATAA
The DNA here is from genome assembly GCA_015108515.1 of Hemichromis elongatus. NCBI lineage: Eukaryota > Metazoa > Chordata > Actinopteri > Cichliformes > Cichlidae > Hemichromis > Hemichromis elongatus. Next base: position 8,449 of record VUQR01025020.1, on the reverse strand, counting down.
TATTCACTTCCACAGTGACTGTCACTATCTGTGTGATTGAGGTTTCAGGCCATCAAGTAGTCGTTTTGATATCAGCTCATATACATTTATGATTATATTACAATGTACAACATAACAGACATAGAAACAGTGGCACTGAAAATAAAATTAATCCTTTAAAGTCAGATGACTACCGCCTTCCATATCTCGTGTTCACACTGATGGACAGTAGTTCTGCCTTCTTTCTTTCCCTTATTTGGAAGCTTGTTAACGACCTCTCTGGCTGAAAGGATAAATAGACTTTAAAGGGGACCTCTTCTTTTGGTTCTCAACTGCGGGGCTAATTCTCAGAGATCCTCTTTTATGTCAAAAATAAGACCTGTCCTTTGTGCCGTGAAGGAGACGGACTAATAGTTAATGAACAAAGTCAGCCCACTGTGAAATAACACAGGAGGGAGAGCATCTGGCTGTGCGAGAGACCGGGGGAAACAAAGCTAAGGCTGTTACAGAGCGTTCACTGGGTGCAGCTCGTCTACCATGCAGTACATAATGCATCTTATGCTACTGGTATTTTTTAAAGAAGCTTCTGTGACGATATGCAGTTTTACTGTAAGCACCAGGGTGGGCTCAGGCTACGAGGGCTCATGTGAACACAGACTAATCCTCCTCATCAAATAACAGCAGGTGTGCACAAATGCCGTTAACCTCTTAACTAAAGTTTGACCTTACTGAGTCAAAACAGTCGGCTTTCGTTTCATCTCTCAAGCAGGCATGCACAGAAAATTGCCTCTTTATTACACAGAGTTCTCCGTCTTTCCCGGTGCATTCAGACACACATTGGAAATTGGTGTAAACCAGTGAGTAGGCTGATGAAAGAGTCACAAAAGGCTAAAACCAGGTGTAGTGACCTTTTAAAGTCAACATTTTTCTTAATGGCAGCAATTTATCCCACTGTGGTGAATGTATGCCTGAAGATAAGGCGTAAAATGAGTGTGTGAGTGAAAGTGTTTAGAGGTTTGACTTCAAACGTAAATTAGAGGAAGGCTTATCTGAGGTAGTATTTGGAACTAAGCTGCCACTCTGACCTGGGGGGGCGGGGGGCTCAGCTCACCCAGCTCAGGTTACACAAATGGGGAGGGTAAGGACAGTCTGAATTTCTTGCTACTGAGAAAAGGAAGGGGAAGGAGGACTGAGGGAACACGGCTGACCTCGTCTCCCTGAGCTTGCAAAGTTTAGATCTCAGGAATAAGGAAGGGTGGGAAGGAGGAGGAGACGAAGAGAAGAGAGAGAGAGAGTTGGCAACAGCCCATGTGACCCAGATTCACTTGCAACAGTGCTGGCCAAAGAGGAAACTTTCGCTTACAGTGGGTGACAGGCCTCGTTGAAGAAAGCTTGTCAAAGTGTTTCGCTTGTAGTTGTGTCTAAGCACAAGCATGCTTTAGAGCCTCCTTATTGGCAGCATTCACACTGAGTGCTCATGTCAGCGCAGGCGCAGAGTCATTTCTGCCTCGGTGCCTTTAAAGCCCATATTTCCACAAGTGAAGAATCGAATGTTTGAAAACATTTTGAATAGTAGTTGGGCTCATTCCTGCGTTGCGGATATTACGGCGGACAGTCGTGGGTGAATCTTCCCGTAGAACTATGTCACATCCAAAACAAGTTTCGTTTTGTTTGAAATACATTAAACTGCTTCTAAACTGGGCACGTGCACTCCATGGATAAAGGTATAAGTGCATTGGCCTAACCTGATACTGCTGTTCTGTTAGGCCTCCCACTACGACAAGATAGCACCAAGGTGAGACACCTAAGTAGTCAGACCTGAAGTTAACAGGACACCCGTACTGAAAGGAGGAAAAGGAAGAGTGAACTCAGCCGTCACCAGAAGTCTGGAGATTGATCCGAGGCAGGTCGATAGCAGTTGCCAGGAAACGGTGTCCCGTGTCCATCCCTCATCTCCTCATCATGAAGCTTTTGTGGGGAAGGAGGGGTTGGCGGACGCAGCTAATCAGCTTTAAAAGCACTCCCTCCCCCCTCTGCTCTCCTCTACTGTCCTGCTCTTCCATTTGGTCCTTCAGGCACATCAATGAGCGCTCAGACAGCCGAGCGTCTGGACAGGCTCAGAAACTGCCTACTCATTGCGCTAGACACTGAGTTGTTTATGGAGTTCTTCTTTATTAAGCCTCCTATTCTCCTCGATAACCTCCAAACAGAGAGTCCACAGGGAGTTAACCACTTCAAAGCTAAAATAACCACTTCAAAAGTCTGAAAGAGAGGTCGAGTGCACCTGAGTTTGCCTCACGCGGAAACACAGTTTTGGTGATTCAGCAGTTTAAGCGATTTTCTTTGAGGGGACACTATCGGGTTTAATACAGTTTATTTGTCTCAGGACACCAAGCAGAAGAGAAGTATTGAAAGGTTGGGAAAGAGATCCGTCAGGGCTGATTGATGCCTGTTTGTGTGCGTGCAGAGGTGTCGAGTTAATCAGCCCTCCTCTCCATAAGCTAGGCCTGTGTTCAGACTGTAAATCTCCCACGCTCCACGTCTCCACGCTGGGCCCAGCCCTCAAAGCCTGAGGGAATCAAACAATGGCCTTCTCTCTCCATCTCTTTGTCCTCCCCCTATTTTCTGTCTCTCCGATACATACACACTAACACATTATTGTCACACACAGCAATGCTCGCTGTTAGGTCCACCTCCTCGTTCAGCAACTTTTAACATGGAGCGATTTGCTTTGATTTTGTTGATGTCTCATTCAGGTTCAAAGCTTGCAAAGACTGAAGTTTATTTTGAAGTGTATACCCTTTAGGTATAGCCTTTAGGTAAGGTTAGGATACGCTGATCTTTCATCTCTCTCAGGATGTTTCTGTAAAGACTGCAAGTTAAGCGTTTCTCATTCAGCCCTGATGTTTTGTTCTTTTTAACGAACATCTGTTAAAATCTCCACAATCGGTCTGAAGCCAGGTTGTATTGTAGCCGTGTCTTCTCTCTCTCCACGCAGTGTGCTTTTTAGCTTGCAGCTTCCCACTGTCACAGTGTATCTCTGCACTGCCTAATCACTGCAAGCTTCAAAAAGTGGTTGCATCAGCCCTGTGCAAAACCCAAACTCTAGGAGGAAAAACAGATGAATAAATAACGAACTGAAAAAGATTAAAACAAAATCTGTTGGACTTGACAGACGTTTTCCTGTTTCAGTTTGTCTTGGGTTAACTTTGTGGCTTACAGTGACCCCAGCCGAGGGGATTGTGGGTTCTCCAGATGCTTCTCTTTTTTCCAAGAGTGCGTCTCAGCTTGCTCCCTGAGCCCATCCAGTCTGAAACCACTCATCCGAAATCACCACTCGGCAAACCCGACCGCTCAGCTCGGAAACGAATCAAAAACAGCTCCTGACAAATGACTTTCAGCATCCGTCTGCAGCGGATCAGCTCTCGTCGTGCTTCAAACAGACACTGAAACTGTTGAGTAACTTGACTTAGGAAAGCTGTTTCCATCCACTAACTGCAGCTACTTTAGAGAAGAGTACATTTTGAAGGATTCAGTCACTTCGGTGCTGACCATCGATAACGAACCATGGCGTCTCACAGCATCTCTCTTCATTACTGCCTGAGTAATGCTTCAGTAATTTTCTGAAAAAAAAAAAAAGAAAGAAAAAAACAAACAAAGAAAAAAAACTTCATCCCTGTGTGGGACGAGGTGGGAAAAAAAACCTGTTTGTCTTTGATTATTTGTCTTATTTTCATTTGATTTGTGCATTTTTTTTCTCTCCAAACCTGATTTGTTTCTGTTAATAACATTCCAGTTATTTTAATTTTGGGGGATCTGGTTTTTATTTTCTTTAGAAAATGTAAGGTTTTATACATTTGTGTTGTGTGTTCACCTCTAGTAGAGTGTGTTAACAAGCCATGCTGGACATGTACACATTAAAATTTTGCTCTGAAAATCTTCAGATTTGTCTCTTTAGGCTGTTTGTGTAGTGGCTGCAGCAGCACAACCTACAATCCTGCACAATTGCATGCAGTACACACACCCTCTACTCTCTTCCTGCGGTGAGGTCACTGTCCATAGGGCCTTGCTTCCTGTCTCACACGGGACAGGCAACACAACGGCCTTATGGACCATGGGAGGGGAGGGGGGGCATGGCAGGTTGCCAGGAAACCATGTGAGCAAGAAGGAAGTTAGCAAGCAGTTTTTAGAGCCCGTATGAAGCCGCACAGGCAATGTTGTCATCACACAGAGAGGAAACTCATTGTTCACAGAACCACAACACAAACAGCAGAACTGCAGCCTGACAGCAAACTTTAATGAGATATTTTTGTGCAAGGAAGTTTTCTGCAAGACTAAATAAAGTGACACCTACTCTCATTCATGCAGGCGTAATTGCCCCCAAATTCTTGCTACGCTCAGAAAATAACACACCTTATTGTACCTTTAGGTTTACAACAGTTTGCCACAGAAGCGGTACTCCCTAAAGGACTGCCGTTGTACCCAATGGCAACTTCCAGAGCTAAGAAATAAAACCAACTGTCAAAATCTGCAGTTTCTGGCATTTCTGCTTGAGTCAGTCCCAGCAGACGAAAACACCCAACTAAACTGTATCAATTAGCAAGTTCACGGCCTGGTACAAAGAACATTTTTGGCCTGTATGGACAGTTTCCCACTTTATATCAAAGGTACTATCACCTCGTTACAAGTACATTCAATGAGGATTAAGTTCTTTGTAGCTCCTTTTGAATACTGGCAACGTTTAAAGTCAAGAGCTGCTTCATTAACAGGTGTGCCAACACAAGGAGCCGTAGACAACAGTGGTCTGTTGGCTGTGTGCTGTTAGTATCCACTAGAGGTTTTTTTTTTAGTGAAATGAACTTATTGACCTTTTTATGACCGATTGGAGTCTTTTAAAAAGGCTGTTTGTGGTTTGGACTTGGAGGAATTCGAGTATTTTATTTGTCTGTTGTTCAGCAATAAATAGTGGAAAATGTGTCTTGTAATGCGTCTGTATGTACAATCTACAAATGGATGCAGACTGCCAACCAAGTGCTAACACTAGCATGACCTAAACACTGAAACATCAAACTGTAGTCAAATAGATTAAATGGTGACTAAGTTCATCTTTTTATGCAGTCTGTGGTTCCACCCTTAACATGACGTAATATTTTCATTCCCGTAGTTTGTGCCTGTAACAAACTACAAGAGTATGAACGTTATGCACATGCACATTTTCATACTTCAGAAATTACACAGATACGTTGACATCCAACAAACTGATAGCGCACATGAAAAATCTGTTGTCTTAATTTGAATCTTCCTGATTGGTTAGTCAAGGAGGCAACACGGTGTCGTCTCCAAAGATGTTTCAGGTGGACGCTGTGCCTCATACAGTAATCCAGAGGGAAAAATCTATCCCACTGTTGGATGTAATGTTAAAAATGCGTCAAGATGAAATTAAATCCTAAAGTATGTAACCAATAAATCACCATAAATCTAGATTAGTGTGTGTTGTTAGCCGACCTGTCCTATTATTCTCCACCTGTTTTTCCCTCCTTTGTGTATATAGGTTATGTGTGTTCTCCTTAGTGCCACTGTCCACGTACTCAGCACTCCATAGCATAGTTTCCTCTTGATAGGCTTCTATGACCTCATTTTTTTGTTATTATTATTATTGATTTTTTTTCCTCTGTCTGTTTTTTTTTTTTCAACTTTAGCACGCCAGCCAGTTGACTACTTGGGTAGCAAACCTTGAAATCCTAATAGAAATATTCTATGACAGATTTTATTTTCCCTGGTCTCCTGGGTTGAGCAGAGTCCATTTTTTTCTGTGTGAAATGTTTAGAAAGAAAGGTCACATATGAATCCTTTAATTTGTGAAAATGCCAATAAATTTAGTGGAGATGAACACTAGTCTCTACTTTTAAATGGTATATCTACTGAAGTGAGTTATCAAACACTCAGACGCGCCAGCAGAAAATCAAACAAAAACTTCTTTTGCACATTCAGACCACAGTGACTTCGTCTGCAGTCATTCTGCCCGACTGACCGATGCAAAACTGTAACCGTGTGTGGGAATTCAGTGCAGTTAGATGTGACAGCCGCACTCTTTTCATCGCCAGCTCGCTACCACAAAGTCTGTCTGATGTCCGATCGCACCTACATGAAAGCAGAGCGAGTCACTGTCGGAGTGAGGTTACAGGTCGCTCTGTGTACTGCATGCTGGATCCAGCAGAACGCTCTTTTCTGTGTGCTTCATGTGTCAAAGAGAAACTCTGGAAAAGACTCGGCCCCGATTCGTGTGTAAAATCAGCTCATTTCAATGCTGAGTGAAATATCTGGCTCTTCAGATGGTGTGGCTCACTAGCTGGTTTTGGTTTTGGAGCATTTTTGATGCGTGTTGATCGCTGCCTTTAAAAACAAGATTGTGGGGAAAGCAAGCTGAGAGATACTAAAAAAAAGCCAGTAATTATAATATTTAGTAAGACATCACTTTTGATCTAACTAACCATATCTGACAATTGACTTTCTTAATCTCAACCTAACTGACGCACAGACCTTCTGTCTGGATAAGGGCCTACTTTGCATTGTTACACTTGCTTTCCCCCCCTTCGTCAGACATACCTCTGTGCACTTTGTAAACAAGCAGCTTTATTTGTGCATGTCCCGTGTGTACGCTGTATTTGAGTGTGGCTTGCTTTCTGCTGTGTTTACATACTTTTAATGCTTTCCTGCTGCGTTCATAAAGTCCTAGGATTGCTTGTTAAATCTGTCTGCCACAGTTATCACCAGGTACACCCTGCGGAGTGCCGTAATTACTTACAGTCATCTCTTTCCGCCAGGTGGAAATGTTACTTTCCTTCAGGCCCATGATACACACATGCTCAAAGGACAGGAACTTAATCAGTAACAGCTACAGTGACTGGCTCTGCTGCGGGAGTCTGAAGGTGGTGCCACCTGTTTCAGAGGACTTTTACTGACATACACCTGTTGGGCATCCTTATCTCATTGGCTCACCTGTGACTTACTGAGTTTCAACAGATTTTAAATGTAGTTTAACATTTCAATAATATATTCTCTTCCTTGGTTTGCTTTAGCATTGGAGCATCAGTGCTAAAGCACACTTTTCACAGTGAAAAAAGCACATTTTTTGCAGCATGACAGGTATGTGTTTTTAAGCTTATGCGTGATTCGATAAAGAAGATCGGTGTTGGGCTACTTTTCTGTTCTTTACATCACTAACACTTTCCCAGGTTGTCAATCTCAATACTAACATGTTTACTCTAGTCCAGTCACCTTCTCGCCTGAGACCCACCTCCTCCTCATCAAGCTCTACTTAAGCCTCAGTCTTCATCTTCACCACCACTAGCGTCTAGACTCCAGGGGTTCCTGTCTTATATCTTATCACCGCTGGGCTCTGGTTCTACCATTCATTTCTCTACCTCATTAAATCATGTTTGGTTGTCCAGGTGATCTCTCCTTATTGATATCTCACCTGCCAAAAGTTTACTAAAGTTAAAGTAAAGAGTTGGGACTATAAAAAAAAAAAAAAAAAAACTGGATTGAACTGAATTACATTGAATTGAACTTAAATCTAGGTTTTTGGGTGCTTTTACTGGCAGGTGGATGCGGATGCAGAGACTTTAGCCTCTCACCTCCTCTGATTCGAGGTGCAGAGCTGGACCTCTCGGAGACTCGCTGGAGTGTTTAAAGGGGGACCTAACATGTCTGCTATGCCCAGCTATATTTTTACATTCTTTTAATTTATTTTTTCAGTTTAAAATAATCTTTATTCATTTATCACGGGTCTTAGTGCAGGCTCTGAGTGTAACCTCCGTCTGTAACGTGCAGGTTTAGCTTCACTTCATTTTAGGGCCCACTCTCTTGGAGCCAGCTGTCTTCATATTGGCTGCCCCTCATAAACAGTTCTATAATAGCAGGTGGGTTGGGATTCTGTAGTGCTATCCTGTATTCTGATATCCACTCACTGACATGTCACAGATGATGCTTTAGTGTCAAGGTCTTACAGTTTTTCTGACAATATTAGAGTTATTTGTAGTTTTATTGAATATATTTGTGTCTATGATTATGTTTAGGCTTCAGAGTCATTGTAGTTTTGAATATAATAATTAGGGCCCGAGCACTGAGAGTGCGAAGGCCCTATTGTATCTGCTCCGTTTCTTCTTCTTCTTCTTCTTCTTCTTCTTCTTATTATTATTATTCAGGCAAAACAAGTGCCTTTTTGAGGGCTTTAACATGCTCAAAAACTCATGAAATTTTGCACACGTGTCAGGTCTGGTGAAAAATTTTGTATTTTAATGGTTTCACAGATGGGCGGTGCAAAATGGCTCCAGAGCGCCACCTATGCCTCCTTAAATGAAGTCCTACGGCCACATAGTTTGAGCTAGATGTATGAAATTTGGCACACATGTGTATCATGCCAAGACGAACAAAAAAGTCAGCGGGCGCATCGATGTAAACCCAACAG
>VUQR01025017.1:36970-69518 GCA_015108515.1 Hemichromis elongatus | reverse complement strand
AAATAGCCTACAGAGTGAGGAGGAGTTATACAGTCTTATTGCCACGGGTACGAAGGATTTCCTGTGGCGGTCAGATCTGCATTTAGAGGCGATCAGTCTTTTGCTGCGTGTGCTTCGATGGTCCATCATGGAGGCGTGCATTGGGTGAGAGGGGTTGTCTATTATACAAAGAAGCTTTTTTAGCATTCTCCTCTCAGACACCTCCACCAAGTTCTGCAGTCTGACACCCAGGACAGAACCAGCCTTTTTAATCAGATTGTTCAGCCTGTTGGCATCAGCTGTCTTCACCCCACTGCCCCAGCACAGGGCTGCAAAGAACACAGCGCTCTCTACCACAGAGTGATAGAACATGGTCAGCATTTTCCTACAAACATTAAACTCTGTCCAGTCAGGCTGATCTTTCTCCAAAACAAAGCCATTATTTTATAATGCCTGTCACAAAGTGTGCGCATTAGTATTAGAAGGCCTAGAGCCCTTAGTATACCTTCCACACATTTCTGCCAGCTTAGCCTGACAGGCTCACCTAACATAATTGACTTTGTTTAGCTGGCTGTGCATATCTGTGTGTGTTTGTAGCTCGTGTGAAGCTGTGAGAGTCTGCAGGTCCACCGCTTGGCCTTTCATCACATCACTGCACTGACTGAGTCCATGCAGAGATCAGATAAAGAGCAATAAAGACAGACTCTGAAGAGGAAAATCTTTGAGCCTCTCCAGTGTGAGACCTCTCACAGAGCCGAGCGTTAGCCTATCAAGCAATAAACACCCTCAGAGTGAGTTTATCTTAAATTCGCTTAACATCTGTTGCCAACATCAGACGGGCATAAAGTCTTTTACGAATTAAATATTAGGAGCTGTAGCCAAAATCTTTGAATTTTAGTTCACAAGTTCAAATTCGCCAATGCAAAGCTACTACTGAAACATCTACAATTAAATGCAATCTCCCTACTCAATGATTTATAGAGTGAAACTGCTTGATAGATTCGTTTACGATGGCAGAGTCTCAATAAAAGGCTTCAGTCAAATTCCTTCACAGAAAATGGGAAAGAAAATGGAAGAGACGGCAACAACGAGGGTTTACTGGCAAAAGAAACCAATTTGCCAAGAATCTGATTTCTCGTAATGAGTAAATCCATTCTGCCGAAAAACATACCCAAAGCTGTGCAAGCACTGTGCTAAAAGGCTCCAGGGTGCAGTAAGTCATGTCCAGTGGGAAATGCCTTTGAGAGAGCACCAGTAACAATTCAGGTAGAGTCATGTGGCTCTTATATTGGTGGGAGAAAAAAAACAAAAAAACACCTCCTACTAATTCCACATTCATAAAATATGTATGCACAGCAAGCCTTGATACAGTATTTTCTTATCCCTAGAAAACAAAGAAAACTGCTGCTAGAGTATAACAGTTTTAATTAACATTATCTGATTGCAGTCTGGATTTCAGCCAGTATTCCCATCAATCCTAGAGGTATTTCCAGTCATGGCTTGGATGACTGCTGAGGCCCAGTCATCCTGAAAAATGCTGTACTAAAGGAGCCCTGAGGGTAAAACTGCAGATTCCACAAGGGAAATAAGATATTACTGCACTGCTTTCCTATTTCATTTACTAAATGGCATCACAGAGAGAAAGCAGATAATGAAGACAAATACAATCACTGTTGTATAGCTGTTGTTCTACATTCCCCCATCTTGGGTATAAAACATATTCATCGCTATAATTCTCCTCCTGAGATTGTCCCAGTTTGCCGTTAAACCAACAAGCACCAAGTGTGAGTCAGTTTTTCACTACAAAAACAAAGATTGCCCATTTTTGCAACATTTGTAACAATTAAAATGAAATTATTTTTAATTTTAACAAGTTTATTCATAAAGGCTAAAATATACAATATTTGCTAGTTATTGTGTTTTTGGATTGTAAGAACTTGTTTATATATGACTAAATTTCATATCTTGGCTTTGCAGATGTATCAATATTTTAGATCTTCTGAAATGTTTAAATTTCCATTTTTATGTACAATATACTTGAAGCTGAAACGTCATTCCCAAGCTTCAAAAGGCAATTAATTAAATAATAGATACAGCAATAGCCACACTGGCTTTTTTCCACGTTGTGTCTTTTGTCAGATGACAGCTCCTCCCTTAGTCTGGTTCTACCAGAGATTTCTTCCTGTCAAAAGGGAGTTTTTCCTTCCTGCTGTCGCCAGGTCAACTGTAGGTCCTCTGATTGCTTAGGTTTTCTATGTATTATTGTAGCATTCTTACTTTACAGTATAAAGCACCTTGAGGGAACTGTTGTTGTGATTTGATGCTATATAAGTAAATCTGAATTTAATTTAAATGTGTGGATATATAATCTTCTATGATTTTCAAAATTAGTGATGGTTTATTTTAGAAATCAAGAATTCTGAAGTTGTGATTTGCCGTTTTGTTAGTAATAAATGTTGACTTAATCACTCTACGAGCAAAAGAAGTAAACATATAAAGTAGAAATATGGTAATGTGAACAGTCACGAAATGGAAAATTTAACCCAGTGTGTAAAAAGATGCCGCCGAACACGAAGTATCCCATCCTGGGTTGCTTACAAAGCATACTACATGTATAATAAATATAGTGACGGGGAAAGAAAGCTTCAAGCAGCGATGAGCAGGTCAGTCATGCCAGCTCAGGACCAAAAGCACTCACATATCACTGCAAGGATCGCTCCAGTGACTCTGAACATGACTGCCCAAGAGCACCTGGCTGCAAAGCTCTGCCAGCATCAATCAGCTGTTACCGCTCTTCTAATTCAAATGACAAAATACATCCTAATCTTTTTACTTACTCAAAGTTACTCCCAGGACGCTCCCCCCTCCATCACATCAGAAGAAGACGTCCCGTTTTATACGTGGGTTCAGATTCACAGAGCAGGTTCAATCCTCGCAGCTCCTCACAATTAACAATCTGATGCCGGTTGCACACGGACCGGGTCCCCTGCAGGTTGATCGATAACGACACTAACGTAAAACCGCGCGCCACACGGCCGTTCCTATACTCTGTCCCTCCCTCGTGCTCTTTTGATGGATTTCTATCGAATGATCCCGGATACGCGACCTTTTGCTTTTGCGGCTTTCTCCTTGGGAACTGTGTTGCCTTCAGGTGCTGATCGTAAAAACGCCACCTTCACCCTACATCTTTATGATTACGTAGTAGTAATCCGGTTTATATAGTAACAAACGAGGCATTTCGTGTTTCTAAAATAATAATATTAATAATAATAATCATAATGCCACTGTTTTGTCATTAAAAGTTAATTATTTTCAATCTGTTTTCATTTCTAAACTTAAAAGAGCTGATACGGGTTTTTTGTTATATTTGCAAACCTGGTAAATTTCAAAAATATATGGAGTTTTGCAGCTGATAGGTCAAAAATAAAGATCACAAAATAACTAATGCATCTCAGTAACATGTGATGTGTTACAGTGACAGTAGGTGAAGTTGGTTTTAAAGCCAGCTGGTATTCATCAACAGCACATCTTTGGTCGTGTAGTTGGTGGGATGATCTGTGAAATTGATATTTACAACTGCAAGTGAAAGTAGCATTGGACAAGCTCCCACTCTGCCTCTGATTGGCCCAGATCTGATTGCCACACTGACCCCTCTCAAAACTCCAAAGGCAGAGGGTGAGCAGATTATGTGTGCCGCTAGTCAGGTCTGAGTGTGATGTGTGTCTGCTACATGCTGGCACCGCTACTTCTAACACTGAATGAACAACAAATTGGACAAACAATACCATCTGCACATCATGCTACATAAAATGTTCTGTTACATTAGTTATGAAACCAGTGGAGTAGAAAACCATACAAAAAACATAACAGAAGTGCTCAGATCTGACACTGAGAGTCAAACCCTGTTAAAAAAAAATCTGAGTACTCTGACATTATAATGATATTAATAATGCAACCAATCAAGATGATTACACTTAATTGAGTACAGCGCTGGTGTTTACTTTGATGCACCAACGTGCATTACATATATTTGCCCCCCTCCACCAAAAATAGTCAATTTGGCTGTGAAGTTATTGCATCACAGTATATATCACACGTGTCTCCTCATATACACTTGCATGAATTTATATAGCTATATGAAAAAGAACATTTTGACATTAAACTGAGCTAAGTTTTCATGTCACTTCATGCTAATTAAATTCATTTAATCTAAAGAACCTTTATAAAAGCAGAGATTTCATCAGTTCGCTGGTCTGGAGTACTCAGATGTGCGTATACACAACCTTAACCCAAGAGTGGACATTACAGCAAATTTATTCCAAGGTCATACATCAGAGAAAGTGCAAAAAAATCCCCAAAACCCAACAATAACACCAACAACACAACACAACATTTAGCATCTTAAATATTCAAGTTCATGACGGTACCGTTAGAAAAACGAGTAAACAAGTAATGGTTTGTTTGCAGAGTTGCCAAGGAGGAATATATAAACATGACGGCACAGCGTAGGATAGCAAAGTTGCATCAGAATGAACCACAAGCTTATTGACACAAAGGACAGACAAGACTAAAGTGGAGATGTTTGTAATCAGTCACAGAGTCAGCGGCGGGACATCGATCCCAAGCACAACAGCAAATCTACATCAGAATGACTTAAAAAGAAAAGAATGTCCAGATGTCCAGACTTCAGCTCATCTAATATGTTGTTGCAGGGCCTTAAGAGAGCTGTGCATAAACAAATGGTGTCAAATCTCAATAAACTGAAGCAATTTCTCCGCATCAACGTGAGAGTTTCACTTCAGGAATTACTCCAAGTTATTGCTGCTAAAGGTGGTTCTGCAAGCTAGTGATTAATGGGGTTTAATCTTTGTTTTTCATAGAATCCTGTGAAACCTTTCTTTTCCATGACTGTATATCTAATTTGCAATTCTTACAGCGCATACTGTTATTATTTCCCAGTCTTTTTTTTTTGTTTACCCAGTCAAAGCTTTCATTGAGATCAAAATCATATTATCAGGAAAGATGTTGCAAAAAGCGCTTCCTCGCAATATGTATAACACAAACAAGAGAAAGCGAGAGGCAAAGAAAGCTGTCACACTGCAGTAGTTCACAGGTAATAAGACGTGTGCCTGAAACTATACATCAGCATGAAACAAAAGGAGAATATAAAAAGTCTGTAGCTGCGATCAAAGGTGCGTTTTACCTGAAGGATACAGACTGAATGTACACACTGCTGTATTTATGCTGTAGCTGGGATCATTTAGGTTGGATTGTTGTCTTTGCAGTTTCTAAAACAATTATGTGAGCTGTGCACTACGGGGAGTGTGGAATGCTTGTCCCATGTCCTTCACTGCAGAATAATCACTTGAATGCTTAATTGTGTTTAGTTTTTCACATGTTTCAGGAGTTTCCCAAAAGGTGGATTATATAATCAGATTTAAACAACGTGAACTTTACTGATGATGTAAAGGTCTGAAAATGTGATTGCTAAAGTTACTTAGATAGATGTATCTGTGCCGTTTGCAGATGGATCCCCAGCTTTCCGGATTTTGTTTACATCAAGTTGCCGTGTCTTGAAACCGAGTCAGGTTTGTTTAGCTGACACAATCATAAAACCTTTGCTAATTTATTAATTTTGCACTGTTATGAGTTTGAACATTTAATTGTATGCACCCAACAAGCCTGTAGCTATATTACATAGCTTTGGTTGAGCTTATATTCCACCCCCACCCATTTGCAGAGTGTTGCTGTCATCTCTTTCACCACTGCCACTGGCTTACAACCTGCGGCAACTCTCTATTGTGGCTCAACCGCTGTATTGTGAACTTGCGGATTGTTGCTTGGAAACAGTAAACCTTACCTCGCAGAGTCCAGGGGCAACCCCCACAGTAACTGATATCACCAGAGGACAGCTGCTGTTTACCTCCATCCATGGAGACAGACTCATGCTGGTATCTTTTTCACATGGGATACAGATACAAAGAAACTGAACTGCTTTCATTCTGCAATCAGTATACGTAAAACTGAACAAGACTGCCTAAAATAAAATGAGAATGCTTTAATTAACCATTTTACAAGTTTTATACTCTAATAGCTGAGGAGATAACTGCTGGCTCAATTTCATCTCTGTTGTTGTCTCTGATTCCACTCCCCACCTCTCAACCACCAGCTTGCATATATATATGTTGTCCAAAGTGGATAAGAAAAACCCTGCTGTGACCAGTTGGTGAAAATACATTGGTGTAATCATTCTAATTGACTTAGATGCTGATCCTTTAATGTTTGAAGGCAGCAGAGCATATGGCCTTTGTAAAAATGCAGGCATGGCAGGAATTAGGAGGTTTAGGAATCATTAACAGTTTAGAGAACAGAAAAAGGAGATTTTCACTGCCACAAGGTTCACGGAGCTCAGACCCCCTGAAGCCTGTGGAGCTTGAAACTGCAGTCAGTAAGTGTTACGGCAACAGTTCATTAATCCCTGATTGCTGAGGGCTTTCTGACACATTGTTTCAGCTATTTATCTAATAGCTCCAGAAATGCTGCTAATTTAGCATTCAAGTGACTGGGTATGCGCTGAAATGCAAATATTTACCTTGTTAAACAGAATAACAGGTTAAAAACAACATCGACATATATTTGTTTTTTGTTTTACATGTGGACTTTAAGCAACCTTAGAGTAAACCCTGCAATATTTTTCACTATTACAGCACCACAGCAATAAATTTGAAATAATTACCATCAATTATTTAGTCAATCAATTATTGTTTACTCGTTCACAGTTTGTCTAGCCTGGGACAATGTGAGCAGATATTTACTATATTTTTTTTTAAACAAATAACTACAAAAAGTTAGTGAATAATTTAATAAAGTTATAAGTACGGTAAACAACAGTTGTTTGGAAACACTCAGATTTCTACAGTCATTGTTTAGAGCTGTGTGATTCTGCTCTGTCGTCAAAATATTGATTGACAGACGCTGAACCAATCAGTAAACGAAGCCCTTCGCTTGACCAGTCATAACGAACAGTACTTATTAAGGGGCGGGACTTAAAAGTGCCAATGAGCTGGCCGAAGTTCTGCTGCTGATGGTTGTCGGATAAAAAAGAGCAGCGGAAGCTCAAAGTTTACAGCTCATGAAACTCACAGAATGAATGGGACGGCTTACTCCAACTTTGACAATCAAGAACATGTGCTGAAATTGGGAGAGACGTTCGAGAAACACCCTAAAAGTGCCTATCACACAGTGCGATGTAAGTGGGGGTTTCAATCGCTTGGTTTTATGATCGCTAACAGTAGCATGCTAGTTAGCTCATTAGCTGAAATTTAGAAAACAGCTGTTTGATGTGTAGGCAGTTTAGCAGCTTCGTCAGTTCGTTTCTGTCGACTTACTGCGGAGACATACTTGTAAAAAAACTATATTTCTTTAAGTTTCCAAGTAAGTATACTTAAGACATACATAAACTTTAAGCTCTGAGTTGTCAGTATGTTAGCTAATGTTAGCCCGGCTTAAGTCTGTACAATACTACCACCTGCTGGTGCTGGTATCCCACTGCAGCACTGTGCAATATATCAGTGGTTTACGTTTACAAATTCAGCAATGTCACTGTCATTATTAGATCATTGTACACATTGTTATATCTGATTTACATATATCTTGTTTACGTATGTGTTATTTTACAAATACTCGATTTTCTTTGCTTTTTAAAAAACAAATGTATTTTTTATTGCCACAGATGACTTCAAACCAGCATCCATTGATACGTCATGTGAAGGAGAGCTCGAAGTGGGCAAAGGAGAGCAAGTCACTATTACTTTGCCTAATTTAGAGGTTAGTGTCTGGTGCTCTGGAGCTTTACACTGCAAGACATAAATGTGGAGTTTAGAGGTGGATCACGGAGCAATCTTTGTGTCGAGAGAGAGAGAATAAAAATTTGTACTTTGTGGTTTCAATTTTTGATAGATCTTTTGCTAAATTGTCAAAATATTCTGTGAAAAATTAGGATAATAGAACTGAAGTCAAGCCTACAGCATTATGTTTGTTTTGGTTTTTAGGGTTCCAGTGCTCCGGTAACAGTCTTCAAGGGATCCAAGAGGCCTTATATGAAAGAGTGCATCCTCATTGTAAACCATGACACAGGAGAGTACAGACTGGAAAAACTCAACAGCAACATAGCTGTGAAAAAGACAAGGTGGGAGATGAAAAGAAGTGGCATACAAATTAAATTGGTATTTTATTTACATTTGCACATTTTTGTGGCAGTAGGTGCCAATGCCAGTCTTTGATTTGATGTAAAACGTTCCTCTCCCACAAAAGAAACATTTGAAAGAATGGAAAAAAAGGAAAACAAAAACATGACAGTGTAACCACTTAGAATTAAAAGAAACGGCTCGTGTTTTACAGTCCTGTCAAAGTAACAAAAGCTCCTGCGTGTCCCTGTTTGGCTTTGCTTGAATTTTCAGGGCTGAGGGTAGCAGTAAGATTCATTCTCGACTGGAGCAGCAGACTAATCGCCTGGGCCAGCAGATGAGGAGTAATAACAGCAGCAGTAACAAAACCCCAGCCAGCACTAAAAGTTCTCCACCCAAAGAGAAGACTTCCCCAGCATCCCCAATGGATGACATCGAGAGAGGTAACATGTTATTAGTAAAACTTATTGATTTGATTCCTTATCGATTGTCATTGGCTCATTGTCACCACCCTCTTTAAGCAGAATATCAAAGACATTTCACATATTACACAGAACACGTTTCTCAAAAGTGACGCAGTACGTTACTTAATTACATCCAGGAGAAAGATATTTGTTATACTAGTTGTTATATTACTTTTATACTACACTGTAAAATGATCTGAACCACACCGTCTCATAATTGCCTATTAAGAGTATAAACCTGAGGCTACAGCCCCACACACCAAGGAGGACCCACATCTTTCTCTTAGTGTTTAGATATGAACACAAAGCCGACAGCACAAATCAAAGATGAAAACCCGCACGGACTACTGGGAACCGAGTCTCTACAAGAACCAGTTCTCGATTCCCTTTCCTAGAAATAGCAGACATATTCACATAAACATACTCCAGTTATGAAGTTACGTTGGATGTGATCCAAAAAAAACCTGTAGCTTGTCTGAGTTTAATGGGACATCCACTAAAGTAGCATGCTTTCCCTGGCAGAGGAAATTGGAACATGAAAGGATTATCTCAGTTATTTGTTTTGGATATTTTTACAATCTGGGGCTGGACAAAAGGTAGCATAGAAGACTGCCTGTGTTTATTTTACACTTAGGACATACAGGTGATGTCTCAGCCTTGAAATTGGAAAAGGCAACCAAGGCAATAATTTATAACCCTCATCTTTTTAAAATGTTTTATTTATTTTTATTCCCAGAACTGATGGCAGAGGCTCGAGTCATGGATCAGATGAGCAGCGGTGACAGCTCCTCAGACTCTAACAGCTCGTCATCCTCCAGCAGCGACGACAGCTCCAGCAGCAGCGATTCAGAAGATGAACGGACTTCCGCGGCACCCTCAGTCAACCACAGCATGCCTATCCTCACAAGCACCGACTCCAACAGCCACCACCAGGAGAGTGGAGGAGGACTCATGAACACGCTCAGTGAGTAACCCCATCAGCTTCATCCGAGTAAGCCGGACATCATCTTTACATGGCAGTTGATACCACTTGGTTGCTCCTAAGTTAAAGTTGTCACCATAGACATGAAGACGTGAATCATACGCTCCACAGAGCTGAATAATTGGTTTTTCTTTATAACATGTAAGAGCAGGTTCTCTCTTGAGTGGCAGTTGTCTTTAATGTCACCCAGTATGAAAGCAGTGGGAACTCTTAAGCTCCATCCACGTGTCAGTGAGTTCACTAGTTGCACACAGCGTTGTAGTTAACAGTTGTTCCAGTGTCTGGATAACTATGTAACCCTGCAGCATATCTCCACCATCAACTGTTTTCATTACTCAATTTAGTAATTGCTTCATGTACTCTCTTCAGGGTTTTGTTTTGTCTTTTTTTTTTTTTTCCTGTACGTCTGTCCTGTCTGGCAGCTTTTGCGGCCAAAATTATGATCTGAATGGGATGTGCCAATCATATTTTGCTTCCCAAGATGAGCTCTAGAAATTCTCTATAGACTTCTCTTGTTTTTGTGTTTCGTTTCTGTTTGTTTATTCTTTTACATCAATCTTATTTGGGGGGGGTTCATAGAAAAGTATGAAAACAGATACACAAATTGTGTGTGTGTGTGTATATGCACACATCAATCTCTATGTAGTCATTTTTTTAAAGTGTTTAATTGTATGATTTCTTTAAAGATCAAAGTTATAAACCATTGGTTTGTTTCACCTCTCCATTTTATTATTCAATTCGACAAAGTGTACCATACAAAAGTAATGCGGAGACCCTGTGCCAAGTGTAAACTGAGCTTTAGAGACGCATGTATACAATCATATCTTGCTGTCTGTCCGTCTGCTGCAGAAAACGACCTTCAGCTGAGTGAATCGGGCAGTGAAAGTGACTGAACAGCAGGAGGACGTCTGCCCGTTTGCAGATCTCAGGAGCATTTTCAGTGAGGAGTGAAGGAGCCAGTCACAGACCTGTCAGTGTCCTGCTTCCATGAATTTGGGACAGTCGTCTCTACATATCAAATGTAATGTGCTGCCAGAAATCAGATTTTATGTCACATGTGTTGCTTTTTATTTGTGTGTGAAGACTCTGTATGTGAAAGATGCCTTAGTTCAGACGTCTGTGATGTTGTTAATGTGAGAGAAGCTGTAACATATGTGCTCTCTGTGATGGATCTCACTGGATGCCTCTGTGTAGTTAAACCGACCGAGAAAATGTGAGTGGCAGGATTGACGGTGGTCTTCATGTGGTCGTCTTAAACAATAACTAGGCTTCCTCAATTCAGCTTAGAAACATGAAAAAAACTTTAGTTGTGCTTAGATAAGATATAAGTTGATGGCTTCAGGTCAGTCTCAGCTGCTTAGGTTTGCTTTATTAGAGACACAGCTGTGCTAACACAAATGAAAGCCACGCTGCTTCAGTTACATTGAGCCTTTTACTTTGGTTTACTGAAACTTTCTTTAATTTAAAGTTACATTAATTACTTTGTTTTTTGGCCATCACACCAAGAATGCAAGTCTAATGCGTATAACTGAGCTTTGCTTCTTATTTAACTCCTGAGAAATAGGCCAGAATATCAAAACCACGGGCTGAAAGATGCTAAAATGCTCCAAGGAGCAGTAGTGAAAAGGTAGGTGATGATTATCTGTAGCTCAGACTGCCTTGCTTTGCACTAGTCATTTATTCATTGTTAAAATAAATATTGGTTATTGCAGACTGAAGAAGTAGGACGTCTCCAAAACCTTGTGGATCATTATGATTTAGTATACAGCTGGGTATAATTTCTGGCAAAGTAGTGCACTATGTACTTGGATGACTCAGAGTCATGCTTTGTAGCTTTAAACCTGCAATACTTGAATCTTTATATCTCTAAATATACTCGACCAATGATTAATTGCTTATATTTTATATATATTTTACCAACCAAGCAACTGGAAGTACGAGTAAATAATGAGTCTTAAAGAACTTCATGTGCCTCTTGTTTCCTTCAGCCTTTTATAACATGGGCCTTCCTATTGATTTTCTCGCAAGGCCCCCTCATTGCTGTCGCAACAGGCAACAAGCTGCTGTTTGTGGTCCAGAATTTCTTTGGCTTCCCTACTGACTGATAGATGGAATGAGAGAAATGTAGAGAAATTCACTTGCATGTCTGGCCTAAAGGAGCGCGAGGTGACCCCGCTGAGTTGTTTGAGAGCAATTCCCTTAAACAAAAATAAAGATTTTATTGCTTTCCTGTGCTTTTGCATCAGTTTTGTTTCATATGACTTCAACATTTGTAGCTTTTTGTGCTTTTGCATTTACTCCAAATTTTGATCCTGACATTTAAATGTTGCTGATCAGATCAGATGACCTTTTGCATTGAATTGCTGCCATATGATTGGCTGATTAAAGATTTAAGTTGGCAAGGAGTTGAACAAGTGTACCTAATAAAGTCAGCTTTCTACAAGGAAGTATGTCGGTAAAAAAAAAATCTATTACACTGTTCAGTATATTGTATGTTAGGTATTAACATTGGATAGTAAGGTGCTAACACAAAGCCAGCAGCAATGCTCCACCTCTCTAAAGGCAGTGATGGTGATTTTGTCCAATCAGCCATTAGGAACACGGTGAGGGTTGTCTGTCATGGTAAATTCTAGATTTTCACTTTACTGTGATGTAAGAAAACTCCAGCATGTGGAAAGAGCTTCACAGCGAGTTCCTTTCTGCGGCCCATAGAAAGAGAACGTGTAAAAACACGTATCGTTTTCTTTGGACGACTCTGTTTTGGCAGAGAGCAAACACATATTTTCATAAAAGATTAAGATCTCGAGGTAAATTTTCTCTTGACAAATGGGTGATACATTAAAGCTGAAAGGCACAAAACCACAACCAGTAGAATTTATTACATTAGTATAGCAAACAAGTAGAAAATAGAAATGGCAGCATCGATATAAGCAGATCAGACTTTTTTTTTTTTAAATATTAAAAAAATATTTATTCTTAGTTGCTTACAACTATTCCAACATTGTTAGCTGTGCTGCCAAGTGAGAAAATATTTGATTCCCTTATATTTTATGGTTTTAGTATCATAAAAGTTTCCACACCGCAGCAGCTTAATAAAGACGAGATGCTATTTCTCTGTAGCTCTCAGTATTAATAAAATGAGCAGTTTGTCCACCAGCTGAAGACGGAGCAGTGCGAGGAGACGGCCCGGTCGCTCACATCTTGCTGTAGAAAGAAGACAAAACAGTTTCTTTACATGCACATGGGAGGAAAAACTCCTTTTTATCAGAGACCATCAGGAGAGAATCGAGGTAAAGTTAATTACACACTGTGATGGAATATAACTGGACGATGAGTAAAGGGGAGAATTGCCAAAAGGGCTAAATTCCAATTAATGTGCATGTGTCAGTGCACTTTCTGGCCAGACTTGTAATTAAAGCTTTGTACTTGGGTCTTCAGGAGCTGCAGATCTCAAAATAGAGTAAAAATGTTCACCAACGTAGCTAATTTGCTCAACTTCTACACTAATATTAACTAACATTTACTTTCTTTAAAGCAAAATCATCATAATTTAGGAAACACGCATTTTTGAGCCTCTGAGACTGGACACACATAATAGCACTTTGAAGCTGTTAAAGAACTAGCTACAAGGATCCTCCCATACATCCTGTGAATAGGATGAACTTTCAGTGTCAAAGGGTTCATGTGGCAGTAGCACCGTGGAGCACGCCTATTTAACAGTGAGTACCGATGAAAGGTAAAAGATTAGATAAATAAGGCTGTTGTGAAGATGGACATATTATGTCCTTGAACAGCTGAAGAGGAACTACAATCTCTTCAATATTAAAGTTTTTTTTTGTTATTTGCTGTTGGGATGTTTCCTCAGAGCGAACATAGGCCCTGAAATGGAGAGACTCATTCAGCACGGGATGGAGAAAAAGTAATTTATAAAGCATATTCCCATTTACAGAGTCAAACCCCAAAAACCAGGTTTGCATAAATCTAAAGTGAGGTGGAAGTTAGATTTAAACATAACAATCGATGGACTATCTCTGGTCAGATTTACACCATGAATAGTTAATTTGTTAATTGTTATTAGTTAATTGTTTGTTTTTCTTTGTACAAAGGTGCCTCTGTTCTCGTATGACCTCAGATATATTAACTAAAATCATGGGAATCAATTTTCCTTTAGATCCTCAACTGAGTTTACTGGGAAATGTGACAAAGGTCAGCGGATCTGTGAGCAAACACCAAGCAAAGTTAACAGAAGTCTATTTATAGATATGAGATATGGTCCCTCGATGAGTGGAGGCACTGGGTTAAACATTACAACTCAAACATCCCTAAAATATAAAAGTAGTGGATAAACTTTTGTCGGGTTTGGATACACTCAGCACACTTTGGGTAAGAACTACATTCTCTAAACTTTTGCAAACCTCTGCAGCTTTAAAGTTAGAAAAACAGAAATCAATAATCTTTACCTTTGGTAGGCAATCTTACTTCAGTATTCTAACTTTTTTGTAACTGTGCTCACGTTTGTTTTTACCCGGGTTTAAACAGGTGGCTATATATACGCCACCAAATAATGCGACAATAAAGACATATAGGCGTGTCTGACTAACATTATATCAAAGAGGCAGCTGCCTCAGAAATACATGGAAACGTAGTAATAATTAAAAACAGGACGAAGAAGGCAATGTTGGGGTGATTCTCTCTCTTTCTCAGGTTTCTTGGGTAACACTGTAGCTAACAGACAACAACAACAACAATAACGAGCACGTCTGTTACGACCCACCCTCACCGGATCCACCAATCGCAGCAAGACCGCCGTTCCTCCAGCCGCTGTCCTCTGGTAGATTCAAGCTATAATGATTGATAATGTTATTCAAAGTGCATTCACGTCTACGAAATGGACGTAAACCCAGCAGTGTTTGAGGGTAATCTTCCACAAATAAATATAGGTAGTGTGTTTTACTATAGCTACGGGTAAGGAAGAGTAATGAAGCAGACGTGTTTCCACCCCCAACATCCTTTAAAGGAAAGCGGAAAACCGGTGCTCAGGCTCAAATCCACATTAACCTTATTCGCACTGAGGTTGTGAATTATGTGTTTCACTAATTTATCTTCACCGGAGCTTTGTATGAATAATAATCCTCTGCGGTCGCACTGATTACAAACAGCGCCCTGCTGGCTGACGTTTATGACAATGCCAAAGTCCACAGTTGTAGGTCGGAGGCTGGTACACAGGCATCAGGTTTGCTGTTTCACAAACAAGGAGGCATTATTTCACCGTTCACACACACACACACACACACACACACACACATACAGGCACAGACACCGGGACTGATTCACTTCTTTAGTCTCCTGTCGCGCCACAAAGAAGGGACAGATAAGACGCACTGCCTGGTTAAAATGCTCGGGAGATCTTTGATGAACGTCGGACTGCGTGGGAAGTGTCAGCAGCTTAAAGGGATCCAGAGAGTCACAGCGGGACTAAACCCTGCCAACTATGGGGACTCCATCCGCCGCGAGGCAGCCTCCACCAGCACCGTCATGGGTGTCAACAAAATGAAAACTATGGATGATTTAGGCGGACCGAGTTTCATGACTACTTTGTACTGGCTTTTTGTAAAGGGATATTTCCAAACGACGCAACAAATGCAAGTAAGTAGGAAAAGAAGGCGAAAATAGCGTTTTCATGCTGGACAGTGGTTCAGTCCGTTCCCCTCAGTTTGAACTACAGTGCACCTTCCCCTGGAGCTGCTAGAGAGATCAGTGCATCCAGATGACCCCTCTGTGGTATCTGTTCACGCACAGTTTGGGGTTTAGAATTGAATTTTGGTTAAATAAGCTCTTAATAACATTTAAGAAATAATATGCAACAAATCCTGTAATACATATAAATGGATCAAACAATCCACATTAGATTTCCTAGATTTCCTTTTCCTTTAGTCACAGTCAGCTGTAAAACAACCAACCCCTTGGGGGAGGGTGGAAGCATGAATCTCTAAATTCTCAGGCTTTGCTGGGTTTTAGCTTTATAAATGTAAGGTTAAACCTTTGTACAAATGAATAGTGTGCAAACTTAGAAGAGAGTTTTCCATGATGACAAGTAAGAGAGATTTTTTTATAATCAGGATACTCTAAGCAAAGAAGGGTATGCACTGATATGTCATATTCCTGATAACACTGAACATGCAACTAACCTATTAACTCCCATTGTTTGCTCAAAGATCGAGCACAGCAAGATATACGGCCCCCTGTGGAAGTCCAAATACGGCCCTTTGGTTGTGGTGAATGTGGCCAGTGCCGACATGATAGAGGAGGTGTTGAGGCAGGAGGGTAAACACCCAATCCGGACAGACATGCCCCACTGGAGGAGCTACAGAGAGCTCAGGAACCAGGCCCACGGACCCCTGACTGAGTGAGTGAAACCACCACAGATCCACCACGTCTGTGTCCTGAGTCCACACTGCACTCTAACTCTGAGCAGGCTGACAGCATGTTGTTTGTGTTGTTTTCACAGATGAAATCTGTCACATAAAGCTGTAATAACACGTGATGTAGCAACTGCAGATCATTTGTTTTCTACAAACAAACATGTTTAAAATTCTAAAATTGATTTTTGTTGTGACAGTTGCTATGCAAAAAACTTTGTTGTCCCATGTCCTCCCATGTATATATACATATATATATATATATATACGTGTGTGTGTGTGTGCAGTGTGTATGGGTTAACAATTTTTTATATGTGACCTAAGACAGAGGTCACTGTAGCTGTTCTTCCTCTTCATTGAGGTTGTGGTTGCTGACTACCCGTCTCTCTCCTCATGTTTGTGAGATGCCCTCTCAATGTTGGCTTCAAACAGTTTTAACAAATTGGAAATCATAATTTAACATAATTTAATCTGAACTCATTTCAGTTCATACCTTCTGTATGAAATGACTTTGTGGTTAGTACTTGTAGTACATACTTATTGCTGACAGGGAACATTGACAGCATGCAGGGATTCAGTCCAGGCCTGCAGCGCTTTGTTTTGTTTTGTTTTTTTCAGTCTTAGAGACTGAGATTAATATAGACGTCATTAGTTTCATAAAAAAAAAATCCTAAGCATTTCAAAAGTAAAGGCTCGTGGATCATAATTTTCTTTGGCAGAATAACAGACACTTTCTCAGCTCCTCATTTGTTCTTGTCAGGCCTGTCTTAGCAGCAATTATCAGTGTTGAAAGTTGAGACCCCGGAGCAGTAGTAAGAGGCTTCAGACACTATTAGACAACCCGGAACTGCTCAGGGCACACTCGATAATAAGCATTTAGATATGATTAAAGATCTCAGATCTTTTTTTTTAAGGAAAGAATTTTCCATATTTCAGCATTTCCAGTGGCTGAGAAACACCTGCTCGTGTTTCCAGAGATTTGTCACTTTCAAGCAAGTGTAGAAAAGCCCATTTGCTATGGATATTTTATTTTGAATAGTTTGAAGCTCTTTGGATACAATCACACTTGTTAGTAGCATTACTTCCTTGTTGACTTTGGTCTTTAGATGGGATTTGTTGATAAAGAAGGGAAATATGTAGATTCTTACTAGCCTAGTCTGTAAAGTTAGTCCACTTAAATATAAGCAAGATTAAGCCAAGTACAAATCTATATTTATAGATTGATATTATCATCAAATGTTTTAAAAAATACCCAAATTTTCTATGACTTCCTCTCTGGAAACTCATTCCTTTGTTTTTATATTGGTTTTTAGGATGGGGGCTAAATGGCAGCGCATTCGCAGCATCTTAAATCCACGAATGCTGAAACCCAAGCACGTCTCCTCATATGCCAACACCATCAACGAGGTGGTGTCAGATTTTATCTGCAGAGTGAATTGGCTGAGAGAGACCAGCGGACAGGGAGTCATGGTCAATGACCTGACTGCAGAGCTCTACAAATTTGCTTTTGAAGGTCAGTAAAAACAACAAATAAATGAAATGTTGTTAATTAATCAGCTTTAGGAACTCATACAGTCCATCGCTTTTAGATACTCGGAAATGAGAGGAAAATCCAGCTTGTTTTAGTTTTTGATTTAAAGTTTTATAACAATGAGAAACAGCATCTAATTATAATTCAGATGGACTTCAGCTTCATGACCAAGGTGAAATCATGGGATTATGATCAATGATGCGTTCATGTTTAGCAGCTGTGGTTTATATAACTGCAGCATGATGTGGCTTTACATATATGCATATAAGGTCATGGCAGAGGAATAGGATGTGTAGTTGTTCTTGATTTTTTCACTCCTGCAGGACTCATTTTATGTGTGTCATTCAGTAAGCTCACAGCTGCTCTGTCTTTTGGCCTTGACCGCTGATTAGATACGATAAAGTGGTCATATAATGAGACACGGTCACTTTTGACCAAGATTATTTTTAAGTGTTCCATTATGTATGTAAATCAGAATCACTTGGATCCAGCGCACAATATCTGTAAATCTGGAGATAATTTATCTGAATTCTGGTTCTCTATCTATACATGACCACCCCCAGCACTACAAGCTGTTTGTTCTTGTTTCGGTGCCCCACCCTCCCTCTCTTTAAATCCATTCACCATTCAGTACAAGGGGATCTCCCCGGCCCAGGAGCCCCGGCCATTTCCCTCTGAGACCTTCCCCAAACCGCAGCCTCAATTCATGCTTAAGCCATCTGCCATTATCTACTCAAAATGCTGTCAAATCTAAAACGAGGATGTAGTTTCAGCTAGTTAATTGCATGTTATTGGCATACTGCCCTGCCCCCATTCATCTACATAATAAAGAAACATGCTTGCTGTCAGGCGAAGCAGAAAAAGTGGTGACTGAGATGAGGTGGAAGCCAGAAGAGGCGTAGCTTTCGAAAGTGTTTCCACATGAGTGACAATCATTCAGTCATCTCCCTTGAGACAAGAAAAATGTGGAATCAAAGTTGATATGAAAAAGACCGACAAACTAGAAGAAAGGAAAAAAAAAGCTCCAGCATCCATGGGATAGGGCCAAAGAGTTATACTATGAGTGACATTCAGTAATGATAGAAGTCATTTGAAATCAAAGATAAGAACATTTAAGATACAATAAGATGAGATAAGGGACGGTGGAATATGCTTAAATTGACAAAAGTTAAATGTATTAATGTTTTCTTTGTATTTATTTTTATTTTATTTTATTGCAATTCTGAGCATTTTAAATAATGACCAAAAAGTAATAGCAAAATAATATTATTAATAATAATAATAATTATTAGTAGTAGTAGTAGCAGTTGTAGTATTAATTGTAAATACTTGTGTTTATATTCTTGAGAAAGGCAGGCTGGCGTTTGTTCGTACGCATGGTCAGAGGGACAGAACAAATTCGGGTATGAAAATATTAACAAATCTGTGTGTGAAACATTCATACACATGATTTATGCGCAGACATGTGCATATGCACCAGGAAATGAGGCCCCATAAAGTTTATCTGTCTAACAGGTTTATCTGGTTTTTCTTTTAACTAAATAAAAAGCTGTTGAAAAGTATGTGTAAGGGAAAACAAACAGAAAAGCCACAAACAAAACAGAAATTTTTCCAGGAAAGGCAAGTAATGAATGACAAGAAGCCAAGATCAGCAGCTCCAAAGGTCACAGAACAGGGATCAGCGAGAGTGACCCTGGACGCATTCTAGTGCTCTGTGCTGTTTGCAGTGAGTCTTTCTATTCTATGCATGTGCTGTCAAATTGATGTTGATGTGTCAAGTTGCATTGCGCTGAGCTCTTTTGACTCGTGCAGTTGGCCATCATGGTTTTACCCCTTTGTTTTTAAACACAGGAATATGCTCAGTGCTTTTTGAAACCCGTATGGGCTGCATGAGTGAGGTGGTACCCGAGAAAACCCAAAAGTTCATCCTCTCCGTGGGGGAAATGTTCCATCTCTCCCAAATCGTCATCCTCTTCCCCCGGTTCCTCTGGCCCTACCTGCAGTCCTGGAAAAGGTTCGTTGCAGCCTGGGATCATCTCTTCAAAGTTGGTGAGCAACATTCATTTTCATCTAGTAAATAAAAATGGTCAAATAAACTGCTGAATATTTATCCCTTTTCTGCCGTTATGTGATTTCTAAAACCAGTTTGAAACATTTTTTTCTGTTTTAGTGCAAGAAAACATTTGTTAAATGTTTGGAATTTAAAAATGAAACATATTTACTTTTCTTATACAGAGTAGTTGTCAGAAATCTGTAGGATTTAATTCATGGAAACATTTCCCGTTATTGGTTGTGGATCAGCAAGGTTAGTTTAGTTCAAGGTTCATGGCTATTTTCAAGTAGCTCTATCAGCTAATTTCAAGGTCAGCATACACAACACACACAAAGAGACAAAGTCCATTCTACATGCTGCATTTCATACAATTGATGTGCCTAACTGTGTCTCTCTTTCCCCATCTAGAGGGCAGTCACGTCTTCTCACATTCATTTTTTATTTTTTATTTCTCATGAGATGAATTTTGTCTCGCAGCTGAAGAACTGGTGAATAAGAAAATTGAGGAGATCCAGAAGAATGTCCACCTGGACATGGATGTGGAGGGAGCGTATCTCACACACCTCCTGCTCAGTGAACAGATGAACATCACAGAGATCCTGGGCAGCATCACTGAACTCCTCCTGGCAGGAGTAGACACAGTGAGTAATAATTACACTGGTCAGTCATTCCCAATTCCCCAAATAAGTTTGTTTGCATTAAAGTGGCTCCCAGTATTTAATGTGCACATTTTTAATAAAGGCTTCCATCTTCCCAGAGCCATTTAATGACAACCAACAAATTTTTAGTCTTTCCTTTATATAACCCACCACCACCCATCACCACTGACCCCAGGTACAGACATACCGATACGGAGACAAAAAAGAAATCAGTCCTGATGTTTTTGGTGCAGGCGGCCCACCATGATCAGTCCAAAAATAAGTAAATAGAAACAGTTTTTCTTCTTAATTGGGTTTGTGCCATTGTTGGGTTAGGACACCTTAATGTTGTGACTGCGAGGGCTGTTGCTCATACTAATGCTGACAGTGCAGCTGCTAACATGTTGGTTAATTTAAGTTCCTTTTTCTCTCTTTTCTGCTCCACCTTTAATTTTTACTTTATTTTCCTTTTGTTTGCTCGTCTTTATCAACCACTTCTTTCACATTAACTCCACAAGGTGCATGAGTGCACAGGGAAGGTAGGGGAGGGGCCAGCTGTGTTACAAGAACTGATTGGGCATTGTATTGTCATTAATGAAAATGAACTAATGGGCTACTGTGCACAATGCATGGTGCACAGCGGCGCTTCAAGCCAGCCTGTATAGTTACATCAACAAAGAAAAAAAAAAGACTATAGTGACCCATGTGTGTTGGCCCATCAGGCAGATTACCAGTCCAACCTTGGACTATAGCTAGAAGCTACAAGTTAAGAGATCATTTTTGATCATATTAAAAGTCTTCTGAAAGTCAAAGAAGGCATATATTAAAAACAAAAAGTTGGAGTTGACCTGGAAAACTAGTTATGCTTTTCCACACAGGGGTTGATTTTCTCTAAATATACTCTACTATACAGAATAATGCCTTAATTCAGTATAGAGTTTATAGACTGCTCACTGGGCTGATCCCTCTGTAACTACTGGTTTTGTGACATACTGTTTGATGCATTCATGCCAATATGGACCAAAGTCTCTGAGGAACGTTCCCAGGTTTTTGTTGAATCTATGCTACAAATAATTTAGCCAGTCCTGAAGGATAAAAGGCGGTTCTACCAGCAAGGTGTATCTAGTGAACTGGCCAGTGAGTGTACAAGTGTAAGTTTTGGTATTCCACAATAGTAATTTTAAATTGGATTGACTTGAGAAATGGCCCATGAGAATATAACCGATTATTTTCAAAGATCATTGGTCACATGCTTATCTACAGATTTACTCAAAGCAGCATTTCATTCACTTAAATATGAAATAGCTTTGTACTGGAATTGAAATCTTGAGTAATATAAATGGGGTGTTCTTGCCTCACATGCCTCAGATGAGTAAGCATCATGTAAAAACATGAAAGTTATGCCAATTATTAATGAATGCTGTAAAGTTTTCTTGAAGATATTTCTCAACCCAAAGAACAACCTCCTTGAAAGTCAAACACAAAACATATATTTTGTGTCAAACCAAGCCCAGCTCTGAACTTGGATATCTTACAAGACTGGATTGTAATGGAACGTGCCGAAACACAGAACATTACTCTCTGTGCTTCTCTTTTTTTTGCAGACCTCCAATACTATCTCCTGGTCTCTGTACCATTTGGCGAGGGAGCCAGAGATCCAAGAACAGCTGTACCAGGAAGTGATAAGTGTTTGCCCTGGGGACAAGGTGCCAAACAGTAATGACATAGCTCAGATGCCGTACCTGAAGGCCATCATCAGAGAGACACTGCGGTAGGAGGGAATGTTTTTATTAATAAGATAATAACCAAGCAGGAAGAGGTAGAAAATCTGTGAGGAAATAAAAACACTTAAAAGAATACTTCATCATTTTGAAAAACGTAAATGTAACCCTTTACTAAGTGTTAGAACAAAGTCCACATACATAATTCCAGCTGGAGCATAACCATACAGTGGTTTAATGGTCAGTAGTTTAAATAGTCTTATTTTAACCATAGCAATTATGTGGTTTACAGACTGAAACAAGCAAATAACCACTACATGTTTGTAAGTGTAAGATAGCAAAGAGCTGCATTTGCTGAACAGATGGAAACTGTGTTGATGCCTTGCTGTGTTTTGTGGTCGTCAGCCTGTATCCAGTTGTGCCAGGAAATGCCCGCGTCACTGTTGAAAATGAGATTGTGGTGGGAAATCATCTCTTCCCAAAAAAGGTAAGATACACGTTAAGCACACTTGGCCTCTTACTAGTAAATAAATGAAGACTTGTCTATGTAGCGACATCTGAAAGTTTAGGCATAACATAATAGCAAATGCAGCAGCTTGTCATGGGTTTTCTCTCTTAGACGCTGTTCCACCTGTGCCACTACGCTGTGTCCTATAATGAGAATATTTTCCCCAACCCCCACACCTTCCTGCCAGAGCGCTGGCTCCGAGGAGGGGAGGATAAGTCCAAGCAGCACCCGTTCGGGTCAGTACCATTTGGTTTTGGGATCCGGGCATGTCTAGGTCGGCGGGTGGCTGAACTTGAGATGTATCTTCTCCTCTCCAGGGTAAGAACATCTGTTCCTAATGCTAACGATGCTCAGTGCTTGCAGGACATGTAAAGAAGCAACTTTTGCCAACACAGCAGTGTACTTTAGCTTTGAGATGAGCATGCAAAGCTACTGTGTCAAATCTTGCCCAGGCAGCAGAGTGGATAGTGATAAAAGCTACTAGGTTATACATCTAATCCAAAAACAGTCTGTGTGTTTTGACAAACTGTAACTTGCACTTTAAGTTCTTAAAATTGAACTTTAAGTGCGAAATTGCCAAAGATAATTGATACGGTTTGGAAGGAGTGCTGTGAATTAATACTTCTATTTTGTGTAAGTTGCTGAACAAGTTATTATCAAAACAGTAAATTAACAGACTTAGAAGCTAAGTATAGAAAAAAACATTATTAAAACATGCTAATTTATTAACTGTTATTCCATTACATATTATATTTAAAGGATCCATACAACTTTATAACTATAAGATTGCAAGTCTCTGTGAGACCTGGCACAAAGTTATTTTGTCTTTGACTTCTGAAATATGCAAACAAACGGGGTCCAAACGCACCATTTGTTCTTTTAATTTCCTGGAAATGAGTTGTTCTTTAGCTTCATTCAGGGAGCAGTATTGACCTAAAGTAACTTCTCGGCCCATTCAAAGCTGTTTACTCTTTTGTTGGCCTGGGCATGTACATGAATACAAACCACTCATCAGCCACTTTGACCTGACTCATCCAAAATACACAGTAGTCAGTTGGCAAGCAGCTGGTATTCAGTGAGTGTAAAGTACAATTTTATTTATTTATTTTATAATTTATTTTATAATATTTCTGCACTCTTGTTGCTCACATAAATAAATGTAAAGAGACAACTCCATGTTTTTCTTTTTAAAGACTGCTTTTTTTCTTTTTTGTGTGTTTGAAGTTGATAAAGCACTATGAGGTGAAGCCTGATCCTGCTGGAAAACCAGTGAAGCCAATCACCAGAACTCTGCTTTGCCCTGCTACACCAATCAGCCTGCAGTTTCTGGACAGACAAGTTAAGCAGGCGGAGCCAAGAGCAAAGTTAGCAGGTTCTCAATGAGCTGTTTTAGTATTCAAACTCTTTATTTCACTAACCACTTGTTTATGTGGAGTTTTATTTCATGAGAACTGGGTTTATGTTGTACACTATATAATGGAGACACACGCACGCATATACGCGCATACATCTTCCTCCACTACTAGATATACTGGATCACTATGAAACATACCTGCCTGTCCACCCTCTACACTGACATCTTCACCCTTCTGCACTCCTTCATGACTGAAGAATTGTAAAATATTACTATAGTTAGATAAATATCTACTATATTATAAAAAAAATACATATACTATTGGCTGAAAATGACGTGGTGGAGTAATTTTTCAAACCATTTCATTATGACAGAGTACAACACTATGAAAACACCTTACTAAACAAAAACTGTATTAGTGGAAAATTGTGGAAAATTGTTATTATTATTATTATTATTATGATAAGTAATAAATTAATTATTATGAGTTTGTAGTAGCTGTCCAGTGAGAATCTTTGGAAAAAAATCAGATGTTTATGACCCCAGAAACATAAGTCTACATCTTTATTTTGCACAAAAAATTGCTTTCAGCAAAATTAGAATGAAAAGGATTGAGCAATGTGGAGTGTTGGCAAAAGAGCTGGTTAAACATTCATAAGTGTTGGTGGACTCTGCATCTCGTTAACTCACTTTTTGTTAGACGGGAAATGTTCAGAGACATCGTCACAGTTTTTATTGTTAATGTACTAAAGAAGTTATTTAAAACTTTTCTTTTAATCATATATGTTGACCAAGGGTGGTTAACAAGAGGGAACTTCTCTGTTATGATGCTAAATCACTGAAGTTGGTTCACTTGCTAATGCAAACCCTTAACTGATCTCAGAGCAGTAAAAGCTGAACTAGCAGCAGCTTGCCTGTCACGGTAGTCCGCCATCAGTTTACTGTCAGACCAGCAGTTTGTCGACAATGCACATGTGCAAATCACCAGAAAAAGAGTTTCTAGCCTCTCAGCCTGCCCAGCTTCAGTCACTGGTAACAGGAGGCAGACCCTCAGAGACTCACAAAGCTGTAGTATCCGATGAGATTGAAATACGCACATCTGTCAGTGACAATTTTCTCTGCGGTCACAAGATGGCAGTAATGTAAAGGCATATATCAAGTGAAAGAGAAGGAGCTCTATGACAGTGCTGTCTGAGGTGAAGGGAAAGAGATCACAAATACACACACACACACACACACACACACGTAGTATGTAGACATGCTTTAATTAAGGAACATGTCTGCAAGTGAATGACTTTGAATGCACATGCAGTAAATTGGGGACCTATATCACCAGTTGATTTGGGACCACTGTCCCAATTAGGTTTTAAGGCACATAAAATATTTGTATTTAGGGTTGGGTTTTTCTGTGGTGAATTGTGTATGTGTGTGTCGTAGTTCTGAATGTTAATGTGCACAGTCATCTGTCTCTCTGTGTTAGCCTGGGGCTAGAATGCTAAACTGTCTCCAGAATACAATGTATTTTGCTCTGTAACATCTGAGACAGGCTTCAGAGTGCAAAATCAATAATCATGTCTGAAAATAAATATTATGCTCGGGTTTTTAAAGACATTTTAACATAAGGACGTTTTGTTCAGGAAATCCACGATTTTAAGGTTTTTTTTTCATTCCTGATTTAAATTACATTTTTGGAAAGGGCTAATGTTTACCGTTTGTGGTATGTACTGTCCTAGACCAGTGCTGCCCTCTTGTGGTCTGTTTTGTCACTGAAGACATTTTTCCATTCATGCTTTACTCATTTTCTTTTTTACAGAGACAATTGATTTTTTTAAGCTTCTTTAATGTGTCACTGTCCAGAGATAGCTGTTATAGTCACAATAAAATTATCAGGTGGCTAGTGAGCAAGCAAATGTTTAGTTGGGTTTTGGTGACTTATTTGAACAGCCATGTGATTGTTATTACCACTTCCATTAGCTGTTCGAAAAATGTTAATCCTACACTTACAAGTCATAACCCACAAAGTGATTAATAAATCCCTACATGTCAAAAGGTTGTGATTGTTTGGATTCTTTTATAATCTGTTTAATGCTGTATGTTCAACTAGAAAAGGTCTCTTTTCTCCCAAAGAGCTTCGTGAGCCATAACACATGTAAGGTGTTCAGATCCTGGGGCTGTAAGTTTAAGAAGAAGAAGACAAATGCTTTTATTGTTATTATGTGTTCGCACAATGAAATTTTGTTTGGTAGCTCTCGGCACAGAAGAGAAGGGGCACTTAGCTTACTGTTTTACATCCATAAATATACTGTACATACATATACATATACACTGTAAGACAACTGAATGCACAATATTCACCTGTGCAGAATAAATAATAAATAAAAGTCCGAGATTTGAACTGGATTTCACAGCTCTGAGGAAGAAGCCGTCTTTCACTCTGGTGGTGTGTGTTTTCATGTTCCTATCCCGCTTTCCTGAAGGAAGCATTGTAAACAGTCCATTGCCAGGGTGGGTGGGGTCTGCAGCGATAAGTCTGGCCCTTTTTATTTGGATCTGTCTAGTGTGCACTGTGCACAGTTCAGATGTGGAAGTGGAATTCCCACAATCCCTTGTGGTGTTTTCTCCACCTGGGCCAAG
Source organism: Hemichromis elongatus (assembly GCA_015108515.1). Classification (NCBI taxonomy): domain Eukaryota; kingdom Metazoa; phylum Chordata; class Actinopteri; order Cichliformes; family Cichlidae; genus Hemichromis; species Hemichromis elongatus. Next base: position 43,049 of record VUQR01025017.1, on the reverse strand, counting down.
TTCTTTCTGTCTTGTGCTGTGCAGTTGCCATGCTACACTGTCATACAAAGACAAATGATGCTTTCTTTTGTGGCTCTGTAGATGTTCATGAGCAGCTGAGAAAGGAGTCTGTTCCATTTTAGCTTCCTGAAGAAGAAGAGCCTTTGCTGGGCTTTCCTCACCAGGTGTGATGAGTTCAGGGACCAGGTCAGGTCTGATGTTATGTGGAGATCCAGAAACTTGATGTTGTTATTCCAGAAATCTTTTGGTTCATTTAGATTCTACTTTGGAAAACTAAGCCGTGTTGCCAGCTCCTTTATAAAGAGAAAAGGCTTTCTCCTGGTAACAACCAAAAAACACAATTTTTTATGACTATATTTCAGTTACAAAAACATTGTTTTACAAGAACTTTTTCTTCACCCAAATGTTGGCAGGAAACGTGTTACCTAGATACTTCTAAATCCCTGGCTACTACCCTGGTTGTCATCAATGCCAGCACATTGTTTGCCATAGACGGATTCTTAAGGTATTAAGTTTCATCTCTCAAGGTTTGCAGTGCTGAATGTGATGTTATACCAGTGGTACACACACCTCTTCTGGTATGCTTAAATTTGAAGGCTGAAAAATGTTTATGACTTACACCCCACAATTGTTAATAATATTTATAGAAAATCCAAATAAACATTTGTTTAAAGTAAGTATATAGTATATATAGCATCATAAGGCTCTTATTTATTTATTTTCTCCCTCTCTAAAAAATAATTCTGGTCAACTTTATGTTTTTTCTCCTGGTTATCTGTGCCCCACCTACAACTTCAGGCTAATTTGTCTCTTTTGTTGTTTGCAGTTTTTGACAAAGGGCAGAGTAGGATAAAAATAACAAAAAGAAAAAAACCTTTGTAATGAGCAAAGCATATCTATTGGAAAGTAGTTGACATTGGCTGTGTGTCAACAAAATAGAAAAAAAAATCTAAATATTTCCAAACCCACATGTTAAGTGTGTAGTAAAAAAGGAGCACTTTGAGAGTCTGAATGCACACACACACACATATATATATATGTGTGTACAGTACATATGTAACACACTTTCAGTTATTTCATACAATGGCACAGCAAAGCCATTTAATTTTAATAGCCATTTCTGTGTCTGTGAGTTTTAAAATCATGTGTTTGTTCAAAAAATCCAAGCAGATTTGTTAAGTATTAATTTATTATTTTAACAATATTCTAATAAAAATGGATAAAGTGAACTCCAACCCTGGCGTCTTTAAACCATTTTATAATCTTGTGCTGTCTTGCTCATGTTTAAAATTAGCAGATTACAAAAAAACAGTGTATAGTGGTGGTGACCATTAGACCACATTAACACGACACGTGCTCACAGCAGCAGTGGCATTTCCATCACTTCAGAAGACATTACTGACATAGCCCACACCACTATACAAAGTTCACTAACATCTAATGTTTTACACTATGTGAATATCTTTTTTGCTCCCAAATGGGATACAGGTCCCCACAGTGTGACAGTGTAAAAGTATGTACGTGTAAAAGACGCATGTCCCCACAATATGAGTAATACAAGTACACACGCACACACACGCACACACACACACACACCTTTGTAGGGACTCCATTATCGGGGATGAAACAACAACTGCAACTACTTTGACATCATGCATTCCTTAGACTTACAGGTTTACATAAACCCAGCCCTCAGACAGCAACTAACTAACACGAGTACTTGGGGACACACGCATAGACACACGTCCACCACCACCAACGCTAATATTACTCAGGGTGAATAAAAAAGAAATAAATGATACACTCGATGTCATCCAACCAGAGATATGTGCTGTGACCCGCACATCCAGAACACGTTGACCCTCCATCCCACAGTAAGGTCTGCGGCTGAGTGCAACAACGACTCTATTGTACAAGTAGATCCAGCTTGCGGACCTCCCCCCCTCCAAAAAAAGGGGGCAGTAAAACGCGTTGTAAATATACGCATATATATAAACACTCATCTGCCTCTGCCTTTTTAATATTTCACAAAAGAACGAAGTCCGGAGGCCTGCTGCATTTCCAGAGGTAACAAGTCCAGTTTTCTGTGGTGGAATATTAACTTTAAGTGTGTTTTAAGAGCGTAAGTGTCCGAGGTTTTTGCATCTGTGCCTTCAGAGAGCGAAACAGAGTGGGACGGACTTGGATGACAGTCAGGAGCTCCCGGTGCTGCGTAAAGATCCGAAAGTGTCGCATCTAATAAGACAACATGGGAAAGGTAAACGCGCTTTTTTTGTGATGTTTTGCGGATTATGCGCTGAGTTGCTCAGTTGTCTTGTGCGTCTCTGTTTTTTACTACGCAAAGATGCGTATCAAAAGAAAAGAAAAAAAGAAAAAGTAAAAGTTGTCCGCGGGTTGGAACGCGGGGACACATGGGAGCAGACGGTGCTCGGGACGTCTGTGGAAATAAAACACGCAAAGATGCATTGTTGACGTGTATGTGAAGCGTGCAGAAGTGGGCTAAGGAGACAGAGGGAAGTCTGCTTTGAGAGCAAGCTCTCACTGAACTGCTACGCTAAAATTATTTTGGTAAGATGAACCAACAGGCACTCCCTCCTCTTTGAAAGTAAACCCACACCAAGTGGTGCTTAGAGAAAGCTGGTGCCACATGTGGCCTGAGCGATTATGTTTTGGGAGATAGCAAAGCCGTAAAAGGATCATTTTTAATATACTTGCCGTACAGATTTATTTCATCTCCAGGAGTATCATGCAGAATGTGAACAATATGGACCACGCTTTGTTTTTCCTCAGCTATAGAAATGTCGTATCTTTGGGAACACTGTGAGGTAAAATAATATATCAGAGGCAAATTGAATGTAGTCTGTTTTTCTGACTTCTTTCTTTCATGTTTTCATGCTTCGATGACTTGAAATAAAATGACAAAAACAGACATGGGGATGGGAGTAAATATGTTTGTTGTACATTTGGTAAACAAAGTAGGGATGCACCAGTCTAACTTCTCCTAGTAACTGTTTGCCTGCTTGTATACACTGGAGTGACTGTGACTCACTGACTGCATAAAGCTCACTGGATGAAACCACGAACCTATGATGATGATTAAAACACTGACCTCACATTAATCACAGGCAGCTCCAGATCAATGAGCACATGATTACCATTAAAAGGCCATCAGCCCAAATTCTACAGAAGCCTCAACTTTTGGCAGCCAGTTGTGCAAACTGTGTTACTGCTTGTAGGCAGTTTGTATAGAGCTGTAAATACTTGAGTCATATACCTGTACATACCAGGGCTGCAGCTGGTGTAATGATACAATCTGTTGCCAGATGATTTTTCAGTAATGGATTAATTTAGAATACGCTTTAAGTTTCTACAGGTTTGCTGGGATAATATATTAGAATAGTGATACATTTCCAAGATGATATCATCAAAGTGCTTGTTCACACAAAACAAAAAAAAACAAACTTTTAAATTCTCTCAAGAAGTTGGACCAAGATTATCTCTGACACATGAGGCATGACTGATGGCCTAAATTATCAAATTTCACTCAAGCAACAGCATAAAGTTGCTGATCTTTGTAATTAAAAACATCCCACACGTGTAGGCAAATCCACTGCAGAAAATTCCACTCAGAACTGAAGCGATGGATATTTTTCTTCATTTTAGCTGAGCCTCGTCTCTTTAAAGCTTTAAACCTATAAAACTTCTATTTCTGCATAATGATTAACTTCAGTATCTTGTGAGATTGACTAACAGGAAGAATATATCAGCTACATTCCTCTCTTTTCATGTCAGAGTATTCTCCATCAGAGAATAAAACTATTCACTGAACCTGCGAGTTATTGTTTATATTTGACAAAGGTGGGGGAAAAGATTAGATAGTGGATTCTGGATGTGCTTTTACATTTGGTGTGATTGTTGGAGAATAATGTGCGCTCTTTAAAAAGCCTTGACCTTCATTCTGTTAATACATTTTGCTTCTTTTAGAAACTTTTTGGGACCAATTACCCAGTCAGCATCTGCTTCATAGTGGTGAATGAATTCTGCGAACGCTTCTCCTACTATGGCATGAAAGGTATGCAAATAAATGCCTGGGTATTGTTACTGTACAAATCTATATAAAGCCCAAGTAAAAACAAGGTTTTCTGGATTCACAGAGTACTTTTAGCTTGCTACATTACAGATTATGAGCATTACTGGGGCAATATAATAGAGAGGCAACAAATAAGGTCTCTCTTGTTCCCTCACACGACCTCACTTATCTCCACAAGTGACGAGTTACTTCAGCCGGATCGCACACAAACTCTCATGTAATTGCACCACGCAATTTCCTGCAGTTTTAAGCTGATGCACTGTGTCCACAATTTCAGCTACAAACAAACATTTTTCCTCAAACTGAGTGAACCTAAGACTTGGGGGGTATCATTTAATTTTACTGTCTCTAAAATGCGAGAATATGTCAAAAAAATAGAGCCCAAATATCTCATTTGTTCCAGTCATTAGTAAAAATACCAAATGTATTAATTTTTAAGAATAAATAAAATAAGAAAAATCGCATCAGAGAGGTAAGTGGTTTGAATATAATGGATTATTTGAATAATTCACTAGTGGTTAAGTTTGTCATAAGTAAAGAGCTACACCATCAGAGTAACCAAGTTGTTTTGGATCTACAAGCTAGCACCACTGCAGTCAGCCAGGAAACGCCGTTTGCTGAAGGAGACCAACAGATGTCGTTGAGTGCTCGGGAAAAGCTAGGACATCTGCTTTGAATGAAGATGTTGCTTTCAGTGGAGCAGGTTTGAAAATACCTGCTGACTAACTTCCAAGTTAACAGCGCGAGTTGTGATGTTTGCTTTAGCAGCACACAAGGTTCATGGTAAACTTTCCCCAGCGACTCCTGCGTCGTCTGTTGTGGCTTATTTATTATGTTAAAATGCCTTACCTTACCTGAATGACATACTCAAACCCAGAATGTTTACTTCAGGATCTCCTAAGGTTAAATGTAAACACTGTGGGTTTGACTGATGCTTGGCTGTGCAGCATGAACCTGAGGTTGTGTCAGGATTACATTATTTAATGGGATGGTTTAACCTGCGATTAGCAAAGCTTAAAAAAACTGTCTTACAATGGAATATAATAAGGTGGTATTGTTGGATTCATGAACTGTGGAGGATTGTCTGAAAGGATTCTGAGTGCAGTTATACTTTTAGAGTATGACAGGTCATGTTGAAGGCTTAAGATGTATCGTGGTGTTTAGGTGTGGGCTCGGGCTTCTCCATCCCGTGATTCACCGCTGATGCTTGCTCGGGTATGTGTGTGTGTGTGATCACAGCATTGCTGACGCTCTATTTCCTCAACTACCTGAAATGGGACAAGGACCTCTCCACTGCTGTCTACCACGCTTTTAGCGGTCTCTGCTACTTCACACCCATACTGGGAGCTTTCATTGCTGACTCCTGGCTTGGGAAATACAGGTGAGTCTCTCAGCTGTAAATGAACTAAAATGTGGTTACAAGCAAGTAACAAAAATAAATTGTGCAAACTGTGTTCATTTTATGTGCATACATTGGAAGCTTGCTCTGCCAATGAAAGAAACAAACATTTGTTGCCATCCATAAGTCAAAAATGTGGGTTTTTATCTCAAGACTTCTCACTTAATAACTTGAAATTTCAAGAGGTTTGAGATGGTAACTCAAAATCTTGACTTACAGCTAGCAAAAATAAATAAATAAACATATATATATATATATCTCATGTGTCTGGGAGATCATCGGTGGTACATTTTATGCGTGTGCAGTATTTCATCACTTCCTTTTAAGCTGCGAGCTTTGATGACGTTGACTGTTACTGGAGATAAATCATTCTGAGCACACATACAGATTTTGAAGAAGCCCTGAATTCCCTTGTGCATAATCACAGCTTGCTCCCCACAGGACCATCATCTACCTGTCCATTGTATATGTGATCGGCCATGTGGTCAAGTCGGTTGGAGCCATTCCCACCGTGGGAAGCACTGAATTGCACATGTGAGTTGTCATGAGCTAACTCTGTCGCTTTGTACAATCACAGTCCAGCACTGTTA
>VUQR01025017.1:0-28179 GCA_015108515.1 Hemichromis elongatus | reverse complement strand
AACATCACACTTGACACAATGCAGTCAGACAGACACCATTCTCCTTTTTTCTGTTTTGTAAAGTTAAGAAAGAAATTCAAACGCACACATCCGTAAAAGCATCTTACCTTATGTATGATCCATAATGATAAAGACACACGGAAAAAGAAATGCTTGGCAAAATTGGGATATTCTGAAATTTTAGACTTCCCAAAGTTTCCTAAATCATATTCTTAGTGGACTAATTTCCTTTTTAGAAGATTCCGACTTTCTGGAGTTCTGGAGTTCTGCCCCCAGGTGACGTAACACTACTGAGAGTGAGAGCGAGAACCCCAACAATCAGATGATTCCCAATGAGCAAGTAGTTGGTGACAATAGGAAGGAAGAACTCCCTTTTAACAATAGGACCAGATTTAGGGATGGACAGCCATAACAAGGAAATTATGCAACACGTAGTTGGTCAGGAAGGACATTGGTGTGGAAATAACCCAAAGCCAGAATATTTTAAAAAGCACTGAGAGGCAGGTAAAGGGGTTAACTGTTGGCCACCAACTCTCTCTGTTTTCAGGCCTCTGAGGAAAATGGCCATGGGGATGGTGTTTGCAGCCCTGGCCTTTGGAGCAGCCACTCTGGTGGAGGTGAACGTTGTGGTACGTATGAGCAGCAATCGTGGAATGATTGCCTCACGCTACAGAAAAGCACTCGCACTCAGCAAAACCCTTACTACGTATGTTTCCAGGAAAACCTGAAGGAGCACAGTTCAGATGTATAATTATAATGGTAGCTTGCAGTTTTAAAGTTTGGATGCCAAAATGTCAACTTAACAATATCATTACACTAGAATATTATTTTTATGTTGATATTAGGTATTAATCTATACTTTACCTTCTGTTGTTAATTTTATCTCATAGTGATGGTCTAAACTGGTCAAAAAGTGTTTTCCCTGATATTTTGCCATCTTTGTGCTCTTATTTGCTTCTCTCTCTGCTAGAAAACTGTGGTGAATCCTGCACCTGCAGGGAAGTGTCTCTTACAGGTTGTCAACCTGGCTAAAGGTGATGTCAGCCTGAATGCTCCTGGCACTGATCTGTTTCTAGAGTCAATCAAGTATCTTGAGGTAAGAAGAGTGCAGGTGGTTAAACTTTGCATACTTTTCACTGTTGATCAAGGCAAACAGAATTTAAAACCACATTTCCCTCTAGTTCACATGTACAGTGGATTTTCCTTTGCATTTCAAATAAATGTCACCAGTGTATTCTGACCGTTTCTTAGAGAGTTTGTATGAGTGTGTGTGGTCTCCAGGTTTCATTACCCCTTCAACTTTTATTTAACCAAGAAATTGCCCGCTGCAATTAGAAGTGTGTGTACTTTTCGAAAAAGCAGACATGTAGGAAACAATAAATAAACAGAATTCAACTAGTAATACATGTAAGAAGAGAAGGATAAGACAAAACTAAGCACTCAGTGTGCTATAGACAGTGAAAATGCTATTTTAACTTGGATTCTAACAAACTAGTGTCTAAGCCTTGAGCTGTTCTACAGAAATAACCGATTTTATAACTTATAATTCGTTATAATTTTTTTATATAATTCTTTATCATTTTTTATAATTCTTTATAATCTTTTTATAATTCTTTACATTTTAATTCAATTTTCTAAATACTTTAACAGGACCCTCCTGGTTATGAGACCGTTCCGCTGTCCAATGGGGAGCTGAATCTTGAAGTCACCTTCAATCAAGAAACAATTTCATTTACCCAGAAGGCTGAAGAGAAAAAGGCCTACAGTGTCATCATTTACCCTGACACTACTGGAATCACCTACACATTAGTGAGTGTTCCTACGAGCGGTTACCTTATTTTTACATTTTTTCGCCAATACTTTGGACTATTGAGAATTAAATAAGCAACATGTACGTTTGAGACAGGCGCACCCTTGGATATTATTTATTACCTTATTTTTACATTTTTTCGTCAATACCTTGGACTATTGAGAATTAAATAAGCAACATGTACGTTTGAGACAGGCGCACCCTTGGATATTATTTATTACAAGTTAAATAGAATTCATCAGAAGGCCAAAGGGAAAAACACCATTTGCGTGTTAAAGTATTTTAAAAAAGCAACATGGGGTCAGTGCTCTGATCCAGAAAACATCTGAGTCAGATCATAAACTCTGTGTTGGGAAATTGAGTTTCCTGTTCCAGATAAATCAACTCAACTGTGAGTCAAGCGTGTGCGTGAGTAGCGAGAGAAAGCCGTCACCTATGGAACTCTGAGTCCGTGATTCACCATGGCAACGGGTACATACAGAGCAGAGCCTTCAATTTAATAGAGTTGACCGAGAAACATCAATGAGCGTCACTGTGGACCAGAGAGGAGAAAAGTTCCTGTCATCAATTCCCAACTTGAATTTTCTTAGCATTTACATTTTAAATCGAATTGTTCATGTCAACAGCTGGAAGTGGACCCAAAAGCAGACTAGCGAGAGACAGGATGATGTTTACCAAAAAGCGAGCCGTTAACCTAACGTTAACCTAAACTGGAAAAACTAAAACTAGGTATGAAAACCATAACGTGAACATAAAGATGAAGAAAACCCGACACTTAACAAACATGAAATCCATAGACATGAAACAAAGAAAACAAACGACCTGACAATAAACAAAGGGAGACAGAGGACACAAATAAACATGACACCACGGGGGAAGCAAACGTAGACACACTGAACATGGAACACGAAACCTTCAAAATAAACAACATGGAGAGATGTAGACTGGGATATGCAAGCTTGATACAAGGGTCGAGGGAGCACAGGCACGAGAGTAGGCGAGGGAGAACAAGAGGGAGGAAGACCTAAACACCTGGACCAGATGGCATGGAAACAAACGTAACTAAACATACAGTCAATGCTATAAATAACTTAATATTCAGTAATAGAAAACTACAACATACCAACAGAAAGAATTCCCCAAAAATCCATAATCTCAATAATGCTGGGTCACAGACCCAGCCCCCTGACAACGTAGGTGGGACAAACTCCAGGTGGCAACAGAAAAGACAGCTTATTTTAAAAGGGATCATGGACATTTGATATTAGGAAAACTGATTTAGATCATTTCCATTGTATTGCGTATGCGTACACTTAACAAGAAACGTTGTTGGATCACATTCAAGTTCTCTGAAGCTACACTTAATCCTGCTGCACAATCTTAGAGTCATTTAAGGCTCATATTTACGCACAAATCTCAACATCATCTCTAACGCGATGCCAATGTTGTCACACATTTTTCCATCAGTGTGACAGATTACAACACAACAGCGAACGATTCTTCAGGGATGAGTGTTCTGGGACTAAGACTTCACAGTTTTCTTTAAACAGGGATTACAACAGGAATGATATTTAGGTGAACATTTCAGGGAACTGGCGAGCACGCTGACAAATGCCCTACGGTCCACAGTGTTAGACATGAGAAAAAGAAGTGAAATAATTTTGCTAAAAAAAACCCCAAAAAGCAAAAAGAAGACCCAGGATTTGTTTCCATCATGGCTGCCACAACCACAAGCTAATGAACACATAATGCACCAGCATTGGGTAGGTTACTTCATGGGCTCTTCAAAGATTCACCACAGAAGTCTAAATCAGCTGTAAGAATAATATACACACAGTCTCTTTGAACGCTAATCTCCAGTATCATTTCTAAAGTTTTCTAATAATTTCTAAAGTTTAAATAATTCCATTGAGCATTAATTGAAAACATGGCATAAATTACAAATAGCAGGTGTTAATGTTTTTTAATCTTTCAGGTAGAAGATCACATAAAGAAAAACGAAGATGGGAATCCGTTATTGAGGTAAAACCTTTTAAGCTTCGAGGCTGTTACTAAGCTTTTGTGCTTAAGCTGTAAATCATCTGAAGCTGCTTTTAAATATAGGTCAACCTGAGAAAATGAGGTTTGCTCACGAATTCTCCTGGTTCATATTTAACAGGTTTCTCAACACACAGCCGGAGGCCTTAAACGTAACGGTGGGAGATGAGAATTTCTACATGCCCTCCAGTTACAATGTGACTCATAACGGGACTGTGCAGCGGGGCGAGTAAGTAGGGTTTTTGGGAAGTGGTGGAAGACAGTGCCCTAATGCCTAATATCTGCTAAGTGGTTCCCCAACCCCCCCTAAAAATGTCCAAAGATATCATAATGTTAAAACTGTGATTTATATATCAACTTATCAATATCAACTTATATTTTGTTAGTTAAATCATGCTGTTTGTTTCTTTTCCTCTAATTCACGCCGCTCTTCTGCCTCTGGACAGATACACTGATGTCACCTGCACTTCAAAGTCAGGGCAGACCTCTAAACTTAACCTGGGCCTGCTGGACTTTGGAGCGTGCTACACTGTCATTCTCACAGAGGTCAGGATGCTTTCTAACAACTTCGTTTAGTCATCACAGATCATACTAGTTGTACAACATCACAAAGCCCTTCTGTGTCCCTTGTCAGGAATCGGGTAAAATTGTGCCTCACAAGATCGAGGATGTGAAAGCCAACAACGTGCACATTGCCTATCAGGTCCCACAGTACATCCTCCTAACTGCTGGAGAGGTCATGTTCTCAATCACTGGCCTGGAGTTCTCCTACTCACAGGTGATGTGATGCACGCTACCCATCAGGATTATCTGTACTCTTAATGTTTGGAATATTAAACACTGAAAGCTTTATGTCTTCAGAGAAAACGGTTTTCAAGGACAGTAGTAGAATACATCTGGTTGGGATAAAGGGAAAAGTTTATCTCGCAACACTTTTGTCCATGTTAGTGAACACAGGAAGCTTCATAGTCAGTTAATATTTGAGTAAAACTATAGCGCTTAAATGTATTAGCCCACTGCAAGGTTTATCCCACAGCTGACTTAAATTAACCATGTCGACAATTACAAAAATAATTTTTTATGTTTCTGTAATGGTTAATCCACCAGTTATACACAGGCTTAGAGTTTACTGCTGACTTCTCCGTGTGCTGTCCAGTGTGTCGGCTCAGTTTGGGGTAGAAAAAAGGGAATTCAGTTGTTTTTGACAGATTTCAGAAATATTTGTGTTTTCGTGACAGGTGGTCTAATAAAATTTGCTAAGCAGTTTGAATACAAATTAATACCGAAGCAGAGTGTTATGGTGATAGGCATTTAGCTAACTTTTCATTCCAATTTAATAGCCATAAAGCTGGCATCCAGTAGCTTGCTGTGTCAGTGGAAGGCTGCGTTTCAGAGCAACGTTTGAAATTATAGACCGATCAACAAAGACACAGGTTTTTAGAAGAGCTGTCTGTTAAAGAGCCAATGAAAATTGTGATTTTTTTTATATAGAAATACTTTAAAAAAATGGTGCATTTACTATTAAAATTTTAATCCACTAAACGTTGCCCAAGAAACTGATCTTCTATTTCCATCATATTATTAAGATGTCAAATTCCTTCGTTCACAAAGCGCTTAAATATGTGTACAGTCCCAGGGCTGCCAGCTGTCCTTAACCCCGCATCTCTCTTACCTCCAGGCTCCAGCCAACATGAAGTCAGTGCTGCAGGCTGGCTGGCTGCTCACCGTGGCATTTGGCAATGTGATAGTGCTGATTGTGGCAGAAGGGGCAGGACTAGAACAGGTACGACTCTTGAGGGGCATTGTGGGAAACATTAAAAACTCTTACACGAGGAAAGAAAGAAAGGGTTATATTCACTGGCCACTTCATTTCAACTACCGTACTCAGCAATCAAGCATCTAATCAGCTAATTGTACCAACTCAGCTGCAACTGGCAACATGCACCTAATAAAGTGGCCGGAGAGTGTATGAACCCTAAATAGTTAAAATCCTGTAGTTTGATAGCTGAATTACATCTTAATGTGTTGATAAAGGGAAGGACGTGATCTTTAATGTTGTTCAATGAGACACAGAACAAATTTTGTTGGCTCTCAAATGAAAGAAAGCTGTATCGCACACAGACCTAATAGATAGGGTTAGGCCATAAAAACTGCCTTAATAGAGGATGTAGCGTAAAATAGAAATAAACCAAAGCCATTAAACAAGGTTTAATGGAGAGATATGGCTGTTTTTTAGGGTATCTTATAATCCACTGGAGCGTGTTTCTCACCTCTTTTATCGCACAATGTGTGGACCAAGAGTGCTTTAAAAAAAAAAAAAAAATCACCACCTTAAATAAAATGTACATCAGCAGCTAAAACGTTTGTGTCTTGGTGAGCAACAAATGAAGTGAATCGGTCGCGAGCGTGTGCAGCGAACACTAAACTGTCTCTGCTATCTCAGTGGATAGAGTTCTTGCTGTTTGCCTGCCTGCTGTTGGGCGTCTGCATCATCTTCTCCATCATGGCCCACTTCTACACCTACGCCGACCCTGAAGAAGTGGAGAAGCTTTACCTGGAAAACTCCGTGAGGGAGGAAGACGACAGCGACTTCAAGAAGAAAAACAACGAGATAGAACTGAACAAAGCGGGGAAGAGCACCAGAATGTAATATCGCGACATTAGTCACACCTCGTTCTACTTTTGGCTGCTTTGTGCTTTATAAAGGTTTTATTTTAGTGAAAATGAAACTCTAAGATGTGATTGTTGGAGATTTCTTGTGGTTTTAACGCGTAGGACTGGTGACATCATTTAATATAGATCATAAGCTTACAAGGAAAGGACTCTGAATCAAACTAAAAACATGAAATAGTCTTCGAGGAAGACAAAATGATCAATAGTGTTATTAAAGCATGTTAATAATGCACTGTACATATTTGTTGCGTGTTAACCCCATGTCAGAATGCTGTATTTTCTGTGACTGTTCACGATAATCACAAGCTGTGCCAGTATTGGACAGAAAGCATTCAGTTCACTTTGTGCCTTTATCACGATGGCGTTTGATTTTCACAAAACAAAGCTCGTCATTACTAAATGTCTGATGTGGTACGGTCTCTAATTACAAGGATATTTCCTCCTGCTTGCACCTGAACAACTAAACAAAGCAGAGTTTCTGAAACAAGTTGGAAGGGTCTGCATGTCTGCAGGGTCTGAAACAATCTCTCAGTAGTGGATACAAATATCAAAATCTGGAAGTTTGTCCCTGTGGAGCCGTCTTTTTTGAAGAAACAAAAAAAGAAGTCACAATAGCCACTTGAATTTTAAAAAGGTTCCAGTCTGCCCAGCGTTTCCATCTTAGGAAGCAGCAGTTTCATTACAGAATCTCAAACCACTGGATTAGATTTCAGTCTTGATTAATCAGTTTTCGACTATAAGTAACTCCAACTTATAACCTCAAATCTTCCTCAGAAGTCTATACAAGGGAAAACAGAAGGAATAAGATGATACACCTTACATGTAGCGCTAATGGAATAGGTCCAGGTTTTACACCCTTACTCCTTTGACTCACACATACAGCTAGGTTTAGACTTTTAACTTTCATTAAATGACTTTCACATATTCGATACATGAATCCTCTTTTATTCTTCGATTGGCTCCACTTGCAACCACACAGACACAGTTTAAATTCTATGTAAACTCAGGGGTAGCTGGGTTTCAGCATCTTGCCCAAGGATATGCCAACAAACAGCTGCAGGAAGCTGGGGAGTGAACCAGTGAGCTTCTGAATAGCAGACAATCCAAGCAGCTGAGAATGGGAAGCTGTTCTGAGGGCCGTGGGTCAGAAAGCAGTGAGGAGCGTTAGGGATCCATACAGGAGATGAAAAAGTAACCTCTTGAAAAAATATCAGAGCTTCAAAGTCCACTTTTACTCATTTAAAAAGTATTTTTAAATGAGTAAAAGGCATCTTGGAAACTGTCCCAGTCTTGAGTTTGTAAATGGCTTGTAGTCTTAATAAAAAAAAAAATTATTTGTCCATAAGAATATTGGTATTCTTATTCTCATTCACAGGTGGATACTTGTATCCACCTGTGAATGATTTCCCTGTAACGGTTCCTTCTACACATGTTGACGTGAACCGTTTCTGTCTGGCAGGCTGGGAAGTTTAAAACTGTGCGGAAGCATTCAGCTTTATTATTTGCATACGTCACGATTTCTTCATTGATGACTTTTTGAGAAAAAAGGGTTAGGGTTAGGAAAAGGGAGGAAAATCAGAGCTCTGAAAAAAATGCGTAAAAATTACGAAAGGAGAATTTCATGCTGCTGTTCACGCTGCTCACTGGGACACTTCATCATCGCAGAGCCTTCTGTGCTTTTCAAATCAACGAAAAAAAGAAGTATGATGCAAAGTGCTGCATGTGCGATTTGTTCAAACCTGCAAAAACTGAAGTTTTTTGCCTGTGGTTTATTTTTTGACAATATGTGATTTTTTTTTTTATTCAGGGAAAAGTGTAACTTCTGTAAATAAACGTTTTTGTGCTGTTTGAGGTTTTAATGAAGATTAAAATGTGTATTCTTGTCAATCGTTTTCTCCCGTTAATCATCACTGCAACATTTTTGTATCATAATCTCACAAAAACTCTTTGACCAAGTTTAGATGTGTGAAATGTCCCCATGCAGGACCAACCACGTACAGGGAATTTAATTAGGCAAAGTGGGAATATTACATTTATTATCCTCCCACATGTAGACGCACACCCAGCAGACTATTCAAACATTTCATTTATCGCTTCTTACATCAATCACAAAAGCATTACGCGTTAAGCAGCCCTTTAAGGCTGGTCAGTGACAAACCCCCTTAATTACGTACGGAGAGACATTGTGTAGAAAACAAATGTTTGTATTCCTGGAATATTATTTTGAATTATTTGGTTGTTTAGCATACTAAATTGATTGCAGTGGCCATATTTCCTAGTTTGGAAGAACCAAAAAGGATTAGCATGTGCAGGAAAACAAAGCAAGGATACGTTAGCCTGTCACTTGCAGCACTAGAATGACTTTTGGCTGAGATTTCCTGCAGCTGTGGTTCATGCCAGAAGAGGATCCAGAGTGACAAATGAGTAAAGAAATAAAAGTCAGGCATCTTACTTAATGACGCCAAAACATAATTCGTAGTTTAGAGGTTGGATTTCTGGGTAAAAACAAATAATCACATCTCTAAATCACAACAAACCCCATGATGCATACTGCACCTGTTTAGTGAATATCAAAAGTAGGATGATCAGGTTGTTTTATCACTTCCTGTGTGCTTTTCTAGTAGCAGCTCAGTGACACGGGCGATGATGTCTGGATGCACCAGGCAGTCTAACAAGTCGTTAGTGGTTATTGTTGCGTGCGTTGATCCCTTATGATCCTCTGACAAATGCTTTGATGTCCCATCTGCACAGTCACATTCTCTACACCGAGTTGAACCGGCGTTACCTTCGTGTGTTCTCTGATCGAGTCTGACAGCAGCTGTAAACTTGGTTGCCTGTGTTGGATCTGAGCTGACAGCGCAGTCCTCTTGAGATCCGACTGCACTGTTGCTGGAAGAGTTGACCTCTACATCTTCGGGGCTCGTCCTCCTCAGTTCTTGCTGACAGCGTACAGGGATGAGATGTGGTCCGTAGGGAATACTGAAGGGTGCACAATTCCTAACCCCATCACTATTTTTCTTGATTTGCCCACACGAGTCCCGCTTGACTCGACAGGAGTCTCTCAACTCTGGGCTCAGTTTGCTGTGGCAGGAACTACTTTCTTTCTGAGCCCAAGCTCTCACTGCCAGGTTCACATATTGCATATTTTCATTATGGGATGTTACTTCATCCTATAAAACCAGAAGGAAAAACAGAGAGGCTTGAAAGCTGGAGACAGCTGCAAGAAAAAAACAGTGTGTACAGCCTTTAAGATTACAAGATGAACTGCCTAAATTTTAATTGAGCGCAATCTGCTAAACAAATTCAGGAAAAGCAATAAAGGAAAAAAAAATAAAACCAATGCATGCCTGGAATGACACTTAGATGGTCAAATAAACTGCATTATAAATCCCTTTAATGCTTACAATGTTCTACAAACAAGAACTGCCTTTAGAATCATTTACAAGAAGCTGTATTTAAATTAATATTCAAGTCACACAGGCTTTAGAGTTTGTTTAATGTGTTTAATACTTTGTATATTTCCAGAAAAAGCCCATCTTGCAGAGACAGTTAATTTGCTAATACATTTTAGGGAAACCTTTGTACATAAGTTTTATTAATCTGCAGGGAGGTTTTTCAGTGCCATTTGTTTGCAACTCGGCAAGATTATACAAAACTACCAGGCAGAACTTAGAGAGCAGTTTTCCCACTACATATACTTCTACTTCTTTACTTTTGTAGGAACAAACCAGCCACACTGGACATGCAACCAACACAAACAAAGAGCAGACAACTGACTCCAGGATGCCTTTGATCAATCAGGCGGAGTGCCGCACATCAGCTCTCCTTCAAGACAAAAGGTCAGTGAGGTGTGAGGCCGAGGAGGCCTGGCAGTCGGACCACATAGTGCATTAGAGCTCACACCAAAGCCCTTTCCGCAAGATTAGACCACCTAAATGGCTGCAACTGACTGGAACCCCAGGGCCTGCTACATCCACAGCAATCTCCATATCTACAAAGGAATTAGCATTTATCTTTTAAAGCCTTATGAAGAAGAATCTGTATAATTTTCCCTAAACCTGCCTCCAGGAATTCTACCTGGCCTAAAGCATTAAAAGAACATTAACAGGCAATTTTCTCCTCTCCTGGAAATCAGATGCAACACAAATTTGGTGGAAGCTTCCCACACATCCACAAAAGAAAAGAATCCACAAAGAACCATGACTTTTCCTACATAAGACACATTTCTTCACCCAGGCCTTCTTTTTTTGTCCACCAATTACAATCACCTGTCTTGGTCTTATGAGTGTAAATTTGTGCACATTAAATTATAACACTGCATCGTTCCACAGTTTCTGGCAAATGGAAATAAGGGTTTAAAGTGGTGCACTGAAGGCATCTGATCCCAGCCAGACTCTCCTTGTAGATGGGAGACTATATCCTTTATTAGCTAATCAATGCAAAAAGCCTTTAACGAAGTAGGGCTTCAGGTAACTTTTTTAAAGAGCTGAACTGCTCTACCTGACTTGAAGGATAAGTACTCAGAATCGCATCCATCACAGCATCGTAATTATCCGCCCGTACAGATCACTGCTACCCCAACGTTTGTTTTTAATCCTTCAAAGTCAATTTCAAAAGTCCACGAAAGGTCATCAGGGAGAATGTTACTATAGTCTATTACGATAACAATATGAAACTAACTGGGTGTGCAAACAGTCGAACTAGGCTAAAAACACTGTGTAATTTGTCCTGAAGTTATGTACGCATAACTACCTTATGTGTTTAAAGTTGAGAGGTCCTTCAGAACTCTTTTTACTACTTATACAGCCGTCTGTAAAAGGACAACGGTGGACAATAAAATACTCTTTTGGAATATTGCAATAAAAATGTTAGAGCAGCTCTGAGGAGGTAGTTTAACAGGAGTTTGAGTTCAATGCCTTCGAACTTATGCAACTGAGAGGCTTTCAGTTCTCCTTACATTATGTCATTGCTGCAGCCCATACTGTATCTGCATAGAAAATGACACACAGTAGGTGACATAAATATAGTTTATAAGTGGGACAAGCTGGCTGGCTGAACTCACTGATAAGCGGAGAAATAAGAAGGTGTGGGAGGTATCTAACAAAGGCAAACCAGCGTCTCAGCAGGTTCGTTGAGGTCTGGATAAATTCATGCACAAGTCATTTACACTTCAAATCACTAATGCAATACAAAGGAGGACTTCTCGTACATCACCAAAAATAAACTTACGGTCTCCAGAGTGCTTGCATTAATAGAGTGCTGATTCAGCAAATCAAAAGCGCCTAATCAAGGACTCGAAGAACTTCTGTAATCATTCGGTATTCACTAAATGTTCTGAGACACAGTGTAACCGCCCTTTGTTTGAGAAGTCTGATATCCCTTTCATGTCTGTAACACATGAAGCTACAAGCCTGCAAATGTTTAGCTTAGCTTAGCACGAGGATCAAACACTGGGAAACAGCTAACCTGCCTCTGTCTTATTCAAAAATGAAAATTTCTCTTATTTTCATGGAGGTTTTGTGTGAGGCTACGGCTTCACTACATACTAGACTCTCTGCAGGTTGCCTGGCAACGTCATTGTCACAACACTGGCCAGGATACAGCCCCGTAACAAAGAAAGTACACCCAATTCTCCGGTTTTGAATATCAAGACATAATAAAACATTAACTAGTTATTATCAGATCAAAAAATTAGGTAAATACAACCTCAGATGAACAGCAATACACAAGACTGTGTTATTATACAAATCTAACAAAAACGATGCCAAACGCAGTGCATAAAATACTGAGTGCACTCCGTGATGCAGCAGCTTTTACACCCACTTTTAGCAGCAATAATTGAAAGTCATCATTTTCTCTCCCGCTCTGAAAATCAAAACAGGAAAAAATGGAGGAATTTCAGGGAATCTTGGCCATCTCCTCTTTACAATGTTGCTTCAGTTTATTGGGGACTACAGGCATTTTTTTTTAATCCACAGTCCCACCACAGCATTCCTATTGGGTTGACTTGATCATGATTCTTTTCTTTTTCAGCCATATTCTTTCTATAGATGGAGAGAAACGTCTTCCTCCTGGCAACACTCCCCAAAAAGCCACACTTGTTTAGTCTTTTTTCAAGTTGCACTGTCACGAACTTTAACATTTAACTTGCAAACTGAGGCCTGTAGAGTCTCTTGGCCTTATTGCAGTTTCTTAGAATTGCACAATCTGACCTTGAGGTGAATTTGCTAGGACGGTCACTCCAGGTAAGACTGGCAGCTGTATCAAATGTTTTGTGAATAATCTGTCAGTGCAGAATGAACTTCATAGTGTGTGGAAATTACCTTATATAGACCGGCAAACTTCCAAAATATGATCAGTTAATCAAGTGCATTTGATTAGCAGTACCTGGCTGTGACCCTCTTAATTCCTACAGAAGCAGTAACGGTGTCCTTAGTTTTTGGCTTTGTTTGGTTAATGACAGATTGTCATGTATGTTATGTTTCGCAGCTCATCTAAGGTTGTATTTATCTAAGCATTGTTAAGAACCACATGATTTTTTAATAGTTTCTCATACATAAAACCAGAGGGTGTACTTTCTATTTACCACGGCTGATGACTCAGGAACAAGCATCAACTTCAGTAACTTCAGTAACTTCAGTAACTTCAGTAACTTCAGTAACTTCAGTAACTTCAGTAACTGAATTTACAAAACAACGGGATCCTCCAGATATGCAGATGAGAGGAAAATAAAGAAAAACCATGCCTTCAAGGCTTCAAGTGTGTATATTCAAACTACTAATCAGCCTTTTGTCCCCTTTAATTGCAGACAGTGTCATCCCAGAAGAAACTACAGGTAGTGCCTTCAGAAGGAGAGCATTGTATCACAGGATGATGATCATCACTGAGAGCGAGTCTATATTCATTTGCTGTGACCCTTCCTTCTAAGGGGGCAATTGGAAACAAAGCAGGTCAGCAAACCCTTTACCCCCCCAAAGCTAAAGAGAGATAAGAGAACAACTCACTGGGGAAGACAAAGGTTCAGGTTTTAACATCATCTGTCTGTAGTTCAATTGAAGGTCAACAGCTATAAAATCATCATGGATAAAATGGACCGAATGTGGAGCAACCAAACGTGGATTCCTGTCTTGCCCTTTGACACACACTATTGCTCTCCAAATAATTCCCTACACAGCAACAAAGAACAGTGAATGAAGCAGTGAAGCGTTTCATTTTCATTTTGTAAAAAAGCAACAAAAACCTGTTACTCCTTCAGAGATGACTGCATTTTTTTTTGCACTGGATCAGAATATGATGCCTTCAGGGAATCAACACAAGCCAGAAGCAGGTGTAAGAAGACAGCTTTTGAGCTGACACAGTAATTAATATCAAAGAGTAATTACTCGTTACCTCAGTGGGGTTGAGCCAGTTGTCGGTGTTGTCATCGCTTCGAGCACTTTTAATGGCGCAGACGACCGTCTTAGTCACAGCCTCGCCAACTCTGGCGATGTCATCCGCTTCCTGTGTAGAAGCAGAGAGCCGAGAAAGGGACGCACACGACCAAGATGGTTACCATCAATGATAAGAAGAAACAGCTTGTTATGTCTGTGACCTTGGCAGAAAACAACCAGAGTGGGGCAAACCTCCGAATAAACATTTGTCTTGCAGCAGGGAGCCTTTTTTTTCATGCCCCTTCATATACATACACTCATCATTATGACAGGAAACACTTTACTGCCAGTCGTGTTCATTACTCAAAAATGAGAGGAGCGTTAATCTGAGAGGACTTAATACAACATGAATCAACATCTCTGGGATAATTACTTGCCATCTACTCTGAAATGTTTGGAATATATATGATATTGTGTCATTTTGGGGAGTTTTTTGGTGAGCTCAGGATGAAAGAGATATAATGGGGCTGCTTACCAGCTCAATCCAGGAGTTGACACTGACGGTGATAGGATCCACTGACTCTACATAATGCCACCAGTGCCTGGGGACATAGAGCACCTGTGCAAAGAAGATAAAGTCTTCACAAACTTATCAGTAATGGCAAGGTCAATGACAGCTCCCACTCTTTTTCTTTCATCTTCCTAAAGAAGTATTCTAGGAAATACATGACTGCACATATCCACTAGATGGCAGCATAAACCTTTCCCCCTCTGCTGTCAATGGTTCATCCATTCATACAATGAGTCTGTTTAAAAAAAAAAAAAAAAAGGATTCTTCTTGATTCGTCTGTGGCCTGCTGTCTGACAGGACAAGAGAAATGAACCGTCTTTTAATTTGATTTGCAGACGTGGAGACCCAAACTATTCATTCTGTCTCAACAGTTGAAGCATTTCCAGGTTTTCTTTGAAGTATAAACACAAACTCAGAGCTGTCAGCTGTATATAAAAGGTCAGGCCAATGCTTGCTGCAATACTGACTGGAAGAGGTCAAAGTTATTACAGTGAACAGCTGCAGAAGACTCGAGAAGACAAATGACAACCAGCTTGACTGGGGTTAAGGTGATTATTCGCCTCCTACATATACAGGTACTCATTACTGTGTGACTGAGTGACTACATTAAAGTCACTTCATTTAGTAAAGAAAACACTGAGACACTTTTGAAAGCTAAGAAACAAATTTTTCTATATTCCAACGGCTCTGACTGCCAGACTGACTACCGTCATAATGTTTGCAGATAAACTTAATTTCTCAGAACCAATTTAAGATGTTTTCCTCAGAATAACATCCATCCATTCTCTTCCACTTATCCTTATAAGGGTCGCAGGGGGGCGAGAGGCGGGGTTGACCCTGGACAGGTCGTCTATCGCAGGGCTAACACAGAGAGACGGGCAAGCGTTCGAACTCACACTCGCACCTGTGGGCACTTTAGAATCAATTAAGCTGTCTTTGTGGGAGGAAGCCAGAGTACCAAGAGCACGTAAACCCATGCAAACATGGGGAGAACGTATAACTCCAAACCGATTGGGAGGGGCCTTTCTGGACTGTGAGGTAACAGTGCTAACCACCATGCCACTGTGCTTCACTGTTGCATTTTATTTTACCATTAAACAATAAAACACAAGGGTGAGCTCTGACCCTGATCTATAAAGCACTTCATAACTAACTGACCGAGTTCGCCGACAGCTTGGTGTTTTTGGTTGCTGACAGGAGGATATTTAGTAAGCTACGAACTCCAGGACAAGCAGATAGTGAAAACAGGCAGACCGATTTAACAATAAAACAAGAAACAAACACTAAGTCCACAATCTCAAACAAGGTAAGAAAGGATGACCTTCGCAAAGGAGCACCTTCACAATTATGTACAATCAAAGGACGACAAGTGTGAAATTTACCTTCATGAAAGCCAAATTTGGATTCCACAAAGCCTCGGTCATCCCTTTGGCTGAGCATGTGACATAAACCTGACTGATTTATCAGGCCTATTGGCCTGCACATGACCCGGTTATATCAAGAGTGATAATGCTGCTTAACCTTTCATCACTATAGGAACAACAGTCTGCTGAAGGTGATCCAGTATAACTGTGGATGCCTGACTTTAATTGGGACACAAGTCACGACCGTTGCCTTGCTTCAAGCTTTTATGGAGGACACCAAGACAAATAAATCTCACTGTTCAGTCTACTTTTACATGTTCGCTGCTTAAGGACCAATAAAGTTATATTTTATGGTTACTGCTTCTGTCACGAGCACTTCATCATATACATGTAGGGCCACAGCATTGCATAACTTCAGGCTAAATCACTCTGGTTTTTCTACAGTCTGAAGAAATGTAACTGATTTAATCCAAACAAAGAGGCGTCAGATCATCGTTAGTCTCTGTTGGATTTATACCTAAGGCTAAACAGTATTTTTGTATTCTTTTTATTTATGTGTTTAGAGTACGTCTAATAATTATTTAATATTTACTTTATTGATTACTTTACAAAAAACCCAACAATATATAGAAAAATATGGGTCAGAGATCTCTATAGACATGATGTCATCAGAATCCCTGACCTGTCCTGGCTGTAGAGTGACGATGTGTTCACTGGCACCTTGGAAGGCAGGGAATCTCCGCAGGTCAGGGTGAAGAACAGCTACCTGGCTGAAGACACTGGACTCTTCGTAGGGGATTCTAGTCGGGTAAAGCTTAGCTGTATCCTCGGGGGGAAAGAGGTGCCAGCGCTTCCTGCGTATAGGACACATCAACACAACTCTTTTGTCTGGTCACTCATGGTCAGTCAATCAATGACCTTTTAAGCTGTAAATTGAGGTTGAGAGGTTTTATGTAAACCTATTCAGCTTTCCAAGCCTGCAAATAAAACACTGATAAAAGTTTTCAATATTAAAAACTGTTGACAGATATTAACGTAGATATTTAGTAAATTTAGCCCAAAAAAGCAAATCATTAATGGAGGAAATGTTCTTATTACCGTAACTTTGCACTACAGTGAACAATAATAATAACGTAGATTATTTTTCTGAATATATAGCTGTGAAGATCAAGATATCCAATATCCGTTAATTAAAGAGATCTAAGCTTTAAAGCCCGTCTTATTCTGGAAGACAACAAAAGCTGACAAGGCCAGCTACAAATCAACGCTGTGAAACAACTCTATTTTCTCTAACATAAAAATTAAACCGCGTTCACATATTTTTTTTTTCTAAGTACTCCACTGCCATGATTGTTTTCCGGTGTTATGACCCACCCCTCACACAAATGTCATGAAATCAATCAACGGCATTTTATTTTTTAAAGACCAGCGGTGTCAAAGGACTGCTCGAGCTGGATTTCATTCCATTAGAGATCAATACCAAATAAAAAAGAACTCAAGACCCAATTACAAGCGGTGAGATATAACCGTTGCTCTCTGGAAGAACAGTGCAGTGAGATAAGGAAGACCTGCTCCCTTATATTTCTTGACTCACAGAACCCCATAAAGCGTCTCACCCTCCATCTTCATTTCCTCTCCCTCTCTCTACCAAGCTCTGTGACAAATCAACTCTTTTTCAGAGGGCAGAGGACAACTCACACTCCGTGTCAGCATTTACAGTACTCTGCACCTCCAGTGTTGCAGGAGACCTAAGTGCTTAACAGGCAGAAAACTTCCACAACCACCAGAGGGGTGAAACAGACGTGGGGTTTGTGAAACCCTGAAACTTCTCACTGCTCAGCTGCAGCTTCTCCCCATTAAGCGCTCAGGTATGACAGGACAGAGTCACTTTTTATTTCACACCTGACAGTGAGCGACTCTCACTGCAAACTTTTTCTGGCACCCAATTTGAAAATGAACGTGCTCGTCTTTTTGTAACGAGAAATGTGCCGATAAAATAAATGTTTGGCCTGTGCTAAACTCGACCGTAGACCCAGACAGCGTCTCTATCTCGCATTGCAACACTCTTTGGGCTAGCATCACAGTACAGAATACCAAACTATTTGCATGACTCATGGTTACTCATACTCACACCCTGATTTTGCCAAACATGTTTTGTGAAACATTTCTGCAACATAATCAAAACCTTGGATGCAAGCTGAAGCAACGCTCCCAAACATAAGAGACAATGAAACAACGCCAAACAAGAGTTGCATGTTTACTGGGAACTTGATCACGTTTCACTGCATATATGTAATATGTGTCATTAAAACTGAAGAATTTATTATTATAACAATAAATATTAATCACAAGACTTTTCAGTCACCTGAGAGTTATCAGCACAGGAACACAAGTATTTCTGTACACAACCACATTAATGTAAATATGTAACCAAACACAAAACAAAGTAAAAACCCCCAAAAGACCAAAACGCCTGTTTTTTTGTCTCTATGGAACGTTATAGGCATGGCCACTGACTGAAAGACTTGTTCACCTCTGCCAGTTCCTGTCAATAAACAATTCCTGAGACCACTCGGCCATTTAGTGCCAGTCATGCCCCTTTTACTTAGCAGTAATGAGCAGGTCTCCGTGCACATAACGATCATCGGGTTTATGAACGCAGCTTGATCCTGTTAGCTGGTAAGGCACTTCAGCCTAGCAATCCCTCACGTTTGGCTCCAGGAAAATAAAAAGGGTTCAAGTACCATTTAAACTACCTCATATAGCCCAATCTTGTTTTTCCAGTCTCGTGTTGTATGTTTGGCTTTAGCTTATTGTCTGGTTACTGAGGAGCACATAAAGCGTCGACAAATGTAGCGATTCGTCTTACCGTCCTTGTACCTGCAGTACAAGGTTACAGCCATAAGAGTCCAGGTGGCATGGTGTGTTGGCTCCCTCTGTGCCGATCCATACGGTGCTCTCTCTCCCATCACGCCCCTCAAAACCAAACTCGGACCATTTTACGTGCTGCAACCCACACACACACACACACATTCGAACGCCACATATCAATGTAAAATGCAGTGTGTATAAACGACTGTTTAAGGTTTTTAGATTACAGTTTTGGTGCTTTCTTTAATAACGTGACAAGGAAACGAGATTCACAACTGTCACAACTCTCCTATAGGCTCACAGCCTCATCAGCTACAATGACAGGGCCTATTATAAGTGACCAGTGGAGGTCCCTGAGTAGAGAAACCAAGCAGCAACATTTGTCATCTTCCAAGGAAAACTACTCTGTCAATCATGTGCCGTCGGGACACAAAGGTGTAGCAATCACACCGGCATCCTGAATAATGAAGTCATTACCATACATGCAGGCAGCTGTAAGCTGTGACAGTCTGGTCAATCTAGCCTTCGGGCAGCCTTTTTGCCAGCACCATTTATCCTGCATAAAGCCCACGTCTGTCTGTCTCAAAGGCATGAATGTCACGAGGTAATAATTGGAGGTGGATGCCCAATAAAAATTTATCACTGAGATAAAAATGAAATAAATTTGCAGCAGTGGCTCAAGAAAGGATGGCACTTTAATGTCTTTACCGGCCAGATGATAAGAATAGCAGCTAGTATAAAGCTGCCATCACAAAAGCTTGACATTTTAATTGAAAATGTCAAAACAAGGGGAAACAATATAAGAATATAATGAAAAAGAGAGTTAGCTTGACTCTTTCATTTGAATCGCTTGTTAATTTCAGTTTTTTTTACAAAGGGATAAGGAGCCAAGAGTAGGAAACATTTTAAATTAAACCTTTTTTATTACTGTAAATAAAATGTGTACTGCTTAGGCTTTATATGATGCCAAATGTTTGGTCATAGATATGCAGTCTTCTGAAAGTTCTATAGAAACACTCAGTGTATGGGGCTCAACTGCAGTTCTGACACATTTTATGGCTTCAGCATCAATACAATGAAAACGCAGCTAGACCTGAGCTCTTTTATTATTTGTTGTGCTTCTATTAATACCGTACATTCACCCCTTGCTGCTCAATATGTAACATTTGGTCAGTGTATCTTTAATATCTGACTGTAATGCTCAAGAAGGAAAGGTGTGAGGTAAGGAAACTTTTTTCTGAATGTGTGTAGCTGGCAGTGTCCCTGCATGCCTGCTTCACACTAAGTGGCTCGTCTGAACACACAACCCATCCACCACTGTTGGGATATATTAGAAAGCAAGCTCTGAGTCTAGTAAAATAATTATGCTCTGTCTCCCTGGGAGAAAATCCTGGTTCTCTAAATGCTCTGGTAGCCAGATACATTAGGTCAAATGTTGCGTTTTCAATATTTCAGCAGCCTACATCCTTAGAAATCGAAGAGATCCCTGCAATATTTTTTCCAGCAAATTTTAGTTAGTTTAATTTGTTTTTCTTTTGCTTTCTTGAGTATTGAACCAGATGACATAACCTGACCAAAAAAAAGGGGCAATTAAATATCTCAGATATCATTAATATTAGCACTAAACTTGTAAAAGTCCCATTGTGCAAACACTGATGTCAAGTTTGAGCTGGACTGTTTAACTTATGTTACATGTCAACATGCGTGCAGCAGGATGGTTACCTCGAACATGAAAGGCTGATCTTGAAACAGCGTGGCAACATATTTGTAGTCAGCGTAAGCCCAATACTCTGAGTAGGCGTATTCAGAAAAAGGCCCCACGTCTGTTCCGCACTGACCCCGAGTCCAGCTGAGAAACTGAGCTACACTGGCCTCCACGTAGGAACACTGGGTCTCGAAAAGAGGAGCCGCGGCTGAGAAAATAACATTAAACACAGACAAGACAATCATTAGTTAAAGGTTTTGTACAGTTTTAGTGAAACAGTTGTTTGACTGTAGGAAGCTACAGTTTGCCTAATAGTTTTCTATTCCAGTAACTGTTAGAACTCATTTTTCTCTCCAGTGATCGTAGATATGTAGCCACAGAAAAGCAGTTTTTTTTACTCAAAGATATTTTTATTAAATCGAGGCAACAAAAGAACCCAGATACACACAGAACTGTTACAGAGTAAGCAGTAGAATTCACACTGATTGCTTAGGATGGTATAATACAGAGAATAATGCCACATTAACATATTTTGTAATTGCTTTTATCAATTTACCCCCTACCGATACCACACAATGCCCTATCTAAGCCGGGTAGAAAAAGAACAAAAACAAAACAAACAAGAAAAAACAAACAAAAAAACACCATCATAAATACAGAACAGCAGTTTAACTGATGACTATCAAGTAATCACCTCCATAAAGTCAGAGTTTTGACAGGCTGCTGGTCTGGAACATTCAGGTGTGTTCATGCATTGCCACAATGTTCCCCGGAGTGAATGTCCTGACAAATATCCCACAAAGTAAGACTGCAACACTCAGAGAAACTGCACAAATCCTGACAGCTGCCAGTAGTATCCCTCAAACTCCTAGTAATCCTGCATCTATCGTGCAGGATAGATGCAGGATAGATGCAGGTTTGTGATAACTCTTCCTCGAGTTATCACAAACATAACATTTAAAAAAAAAAACGAAGAAGAAGAAGTCTTGCCCCCCCCAAGATTGAAACTTGTGGAAACTTTTAATAGGTGGACCTATGGTATTAATTTGAAATCTCCTTGTTCTCCAGTTATCATGTTTACAAAGTTGCATGTCAACACCACCCACCCACTCAATACCCAATCAGGCTTTTACGCCTGATGGGTAAAATAAACCAAAGAGCCACATCCCAGACAGGCCTCAGTCAGCATGCCATATGTTAAAGTTCAGTACAATTAGAAACACATGGAACAAATATGGATTGTTTGTGAGATTTTCTAGAAGAAAGCATTTCTCTGGTGATTATTGGTTTTTCTAGAGTCAAATGTGAGGCCAACTGTCCAACACCTCAACTCAACTGAAATGCTTTGGTGGGACCTTAAGAGAGCTGTGCACAAACAAATGCCAGCAAACCTCAATGAACTAAAGTAACACTGGAAAGGAGAGTGGAGCAAATTTGCTCCACAATAATTTGAAAGCCTAATAAAAATCATACAGAAAGCAATTACTCCCGGTTGTTTCTGTTGAATGTGGTTACACAAGCTACTAAATTGTGGAATGGACTTAGTTTTTCACAGGACTGTATTGAGTCTTAATGAAACTTGTTTTCACAAGACTGTATGTTAAGAGACCTGTGTTCCATTTACCAGAACTACAGCACTTTTCAGGCATGATTTTTTTAACCCACTTCAACAGGAAAAAGTACATTTGTTGTAGTGATTCATTATTTCTTTTTTTTTTTTCCATAAAAAGGTGTGCCTATGGTTGAGTGATTACATTTAAAATGCATACTGAGAAATGCCCAACCTGTAATCTGTTGCAGCTATATAAAAAAAAGATGATTTAGAAATCTAATTAGCCAACTTTTATCAGAGGGCATACTCTCTGTCATTTATCAGAGAAAGAATCATTACCGTAGCTGCTTCAGAGCCACACCGAGGGCAAAATACGGCAGATGCTCAAAAACAAAGACCCTCAGTATGGTTTTCATTTGTGCAACATTATAAATCACATCCTTAAACAGCCTGCTATCCTTTATTAGATTATGTCAATCTATATATTTGTATTAATTGGAAATTGTTTGATATGCGATACAAGTTTCCATAAGCTCACACAAAACTAAGAACTAAAAACCCTCAGTTTATTGTGATCAGTTATTTCTCAATAGAAATAGATAAACACAATCTTGTATTTTAACAGGTCTCGTGTTTTTTGTTTTTTTTTCATTTTGTGTTCAAAACTGAATTTTAGCTACAGCATCTAAAATCATTGAAATCCATTAGAGGAATAAAACCAGACACACCCAGATTTGTGACAGCCAAAAGCAGCAACAACTGAGTTTTCCTTTAAGATATTACTTTTTAAAAATGTTTAATTACACCTTACTAAATATGCAATATCTAATAAAACAGCTTAAGCCTGATAGGAGTGCTTGTGGGAAACTGATTTTCGTCTTCTTGGTCACACAAATTTCATTGTGAATGTTTAATCCAGGTGCGTAATTACACATAAATTAATTCAACACACTGGATTACTTACCGTTTGTCTTTTCCTTTCTCCCAAGTCTGAATCGAATGAGTCTGTCACCAAGACAGCTTGACAGATGCTCTGCTGTCCAGCGGAGAACAGGCCAGTCACGGGTCATGTTCAGGAAAACTGCGGGCCGCTGCAAATGACGCACAATCCTCAGAGTCTCCTCTGGGCTGAAGGGTTTATTAATCAGGGTGGTGCCAGCCATGGCCTTTGGTAGGACGAAATACACAATGAACAGAAAACTAATTAAAAACGAGTTTTGTTTTATTATTAGTCAGTGCCTACAAGCCATGTTCCTTATCTTCTATGTGAAAGCAGTGATGAGCTTTTAATGTGTGCTGAAAGTAAACTCCCATTTTTGTGTGTGTATCCATTTTGTTGCCTCCTCAGTGCTCTGTCAGCATGCATCAATCTACAATGTAAAGTGATACCTCATGGTGTAATTGTTAAGGACAAATGTTTGTTTCATATTTATCTATTTGACAAAAGGAGGTGTTTTCATTACTTAAATATTTATATATGAACACAGATCAAAATCTTAAATGTTTGTGTACTCGTGAATTACATTGTTTCACTATTTGATGATACAACCCGAACTTAAAAGTACTTGTGCTTAATTTGTATATTTTTTTAAGATGTTTACTTATTTGAATGCATTTAGTCCTTTATTGTCATTTTACATGTACAACGAAATTGTGGATCTCTCACATCAACTGTGCTATAATATAATATAATACAATACAATATAATAAGCATTTACCATGTCAGCAAGTTAATTTATGTAGAGACAATCAAAACAACATGCTAATATTCAAACCGAGCACCAGAACTGCAATGAGGCTATAATGTGCAAGGGTTCACCAAAGCTGGACAACAGAACACTGGAAATATGTTGTCTGGTCTAATGTGTTCTGATTTCTGCTGCGACATTCAGATGGTGGGTTCAAGATTTTCCATAGACAGCATGGATGCATTCTGCCTTGTACCTACCGTTCAGACTGATGGTTGTATAATGGTGTAGGGGCTCTTTTCATGGCACACGTTGGACCTATTAACACCAGCTGAGAATTGCTTAAATGCAACAGCCTTTCCGATTATTGTTGCTGACCATGTCCATGCCTTTATGATCACACACCTATCAGATCAGATGGCATTTATCTACCATGGGACAGTGGGGATTTCTGATTTAGAATACAAAGGGTTACTGGATATCAGTGGAACTTTGATGCTTTGTACGTTTCTACAGGTGGGAAACAAATTTCCCAGCTGTGGGATTAATAAAGGTTATCTTATCTTATCTGTAACTTAAAAACAAACTTTGATCTAGATAGGTACTCTTTTCTACTTCCGCATACTTCTAAGTGCTTTACAGAACATAATATACCTATTCAGCTAGTAGTTGGTCTAATAATTATAATATGATTTGATAGCACAGATATTTAGCACTTGACTAAATTTGGCCAACTCAAAATATATGACAGAAATGAGCAACTTACTGAAAAACTACGAAAGAGGAAAGAAATAACCCCTAGGCTCGAAAAGGCGCTTTATAAACGATCAGACACACAGCGCTAAGGTGGCGTTTGATTCAACAAGCACAAGTGTGAAATATTTCATTAACTACAGGTGAGCTGGAAAAGATCGAGGTCATTAGTAATGTTATTAGGAACACCTGGGATTTTCCCAGACAATTTAAGACGTCTGCTGCGCAGTAATGAGATAGCTATGTTAGCTAGGTTTCATCTTTGTGAACATATTTTATCTGGTTCCACTGTAGAAAGATGCCAGGAAACTAGCTTCGAAGAAATACCAGGAAAAACACAGGCACTCACCTTTCACAACACGTGTAGACGAGGTTCGGGCGGAAGTAAACAACGCTCACATGACGGCGTACGCTTTCCAATTACGTCTATAACACGTCGCTGGGAATCTGCTCCATTTGGGCTCTTGCGACGCTACAAAAAACCCGCTTACGCTAATGCACCAGACGAGCCGAAATGGCGACTACATAGGAACAGTTTCCGAAACCTCAACTATTTCCGGTTTGACATGCGCAGTTAACTCAAATATTAGACGCTATCGGCTGTTTTTGTTTGTGTGGCCGAGATAGTTTCTTTGCCGTCGCTAAAAACGTAATTTTTATCTGACCTGACAAACGGGAGGTTAATATGGGTGCCGGTTCGAGCACCGAGGCCGAGAGGGAGCCGCTTCTTGTTCCTTCTTATGTGGAGACGAACAGTAGTCCGGTAAACAGCAGAGTGTATGGGAGAAGATGGCTGGTTCTGACCCTGTTTTCCCTGCTGGCACTAATGCAGGGAATGGTGTGGAACTTCTGGGGTCCTATACAGAACTCGGCCGCTCACGCTTTCGGCTTTACCAAGTCTGACATCGCGATTTTGGTGCTGTGGGGCCCGGCTGGCTTCGTCCCTTGGTTGCTGTTTATGTGGTTAATGGATAAAAAAGGTGAGTTCTTTTAATGTGGCACATTGTCATACCTGTCTGTCCTCGCGATTTTCACCCTCCAAAGATCTACAGCGAAAATGTTAGATACATTTTTTGTTTGTTTTAGTTTTCGACAATTTCTCTTATCATTTGTTTGACACCATGCTATCGCAGAATATATTTACTCTGATGTAATGCAGTATTTAAGAGACTTTTAAGAAGGGAATGAATTCTATAATGGGTTGTGTGTGCCCAGTAAGATGAGTTGGAAACATGGGAGAGTGAAACAAAAGTGCTTATATGGGACAAGCAAGTTATTTTCAGGTTCAAAAGCCAACGTAAAAGCAGTGTTTCTTAGAAAGAATAAAAGTAGCCCTCTTGGGTTTATTGCAAAAACCAGTTCCTCTGCATCACCTGACTGGAGAGGTTTGTAATTGCCACGCTTGTTGTCAGATGACAAAAACAGTAACAAGGCACTAACAACACGGACCAGAATGCTGATGACCAAGGAAACGCAAGCAGCATCTTGCCAAGAAGTTGCATACTTCCCCCTTGTGATCATGATCACATTAACAATTAGGCGTTTTTGGTGTTTTGTTGCCTAATTTAATTGTAGGCAACTAGATAATGCAGCATCTGCTTCTTTCAGTAACTTGTTGTATATTCTTCCTGATGTAGATTCCACTCAGACCTTACAAAAAAACCTTTGCAGTCATGTTTGCATCCGAGTTAAGTAGTATCAAGTATGGCACGGCCTTGCAAGAAAATGTGTATGACTTGCAAAGACTGTGACATGCTTAGATCTAATCCGTCTTGTCTGTGGGGAAAATACTTGGCTTCCCTTTGAGAAAACTGGGCACCAGTTGCAGACCTGACGGTTTTCTTTTTGTTTTAAATTGAGCTCCGTGGTTTTATTCTGTGAGCACAGGTTCCACTAAAGCACACTGGGCCCTCATGATAGTCATATGGAGTCTGATTTTGAGAGTTTGTTTAGAAACATACACACGAGTAATCCCATTGGCAGTCATGTCATGGGGCTTTGGCAATGCTCTTCCAGTTCCCTTTTGCACAAACTAGGACATAGAGTCTTGCTGCTGTGTGGAAGCCTTAAATGGGCCTGGCCAACTGTCACTATGTAGTATCTCTGGACTACCTGTGCAAACTGAATGGGCTGCAGATACCATCTCATGGTGCCAGTAGTGACAAGGACACAGTTAAAAAGCAAAATTAAAAATGAATATCTAAATATATGGAAATAACTATAGATTTTCAGCAGCAATGGTGGTGATCAGTCTCCCATTAACTTGCCCTTCATGTCAACAAACTGTCTCTTGAGCACATAAATGCATACTGTGCATTCAAGTATGCAGCTGTAAACCTCGCAGGTCTCCTTTACAGTGGATGGCCTTCAGCATACTCTCAAATATGTTGCTGGATTTTTCTTTCATTTAGTGGAAATGTGGTCACAGTTGTGCATGCATTCATTCTGAAAGCTTCCAAGTACAGCTAAAGCCTTCTCAAGAGAAACATTGTGAATGTTTGTGAAAGAATACCTAAGTACTGATGAACAATTGAGCAGCATGAATTATTAATGACGAAAACATAAAAATTGCATATTGGGAAAAGCTGGAAGTGGCAAATATTTGCCTTTCTTGTTTGCGCTTTGGTAGAAACAGTTTAGCAAGTTTTAAGATAATAATTTTTGGATTACCTGCTGCAACTAATTGTAGTTTGCAAACCTTGCAAAGGCGGCTATTTCTGTGTAACTTTAATGTCTATGAAGGTGTCATTATAGTAGGAAGTCAGCATAGCATCAGCTTATACGATATGAAGTGTGATGAGTGGGGAAGCATTCCAGTTCATTAGAATATCTCAAGCTTCTCGTTTTCTTTCATCGATGCTGCTCAGAATGATTTTATGAGACGTGTATACTGTAAACCTGTCCGACTCATGCCATGAGTCGGACAGGTTTTTTTGTTTGTTTCGCTTTGATGCTCAAAATTTGCAGTCCTAATTTTTCTACAAAAAAAGTCGATCATGGGTCAATTTTTATTTTTTTTTCTTCATTATGGGTCGATTAAGTATTCTAACCCAGCCCTACAGGATGTTGTTAATACATTGATTCTCTTTCCACAGCAGTCAGTTAGTTTGACCTCTCAATCAGACATTCAGCTCACATACAGAGCAGAATGGGGAAGTGCACATAATTCTCTAAATTCCTGTCATGTGGATGAAACTGAGAAATGAGACTTGCGTTAATGGTGAAAGAAACACTTCTCATACTACTGCTGTTACATAAGGGATATTTCTGTTTTAAGATGTTGCTGTTGTTGCTTGGTTAGTAGGGATGGGTATTGATAAATTTTCACAATTCGATTCTTTATCAATTCTCTTATCGATTCTTATTTTTAAAAAAGGAGAACACACAGGTCGATTAGCTTTGAACTTTGTTTTATATCTTATCTTTGAACAAGACAGAAATGTAGGAGTAGCATGACCTTACAAACCCAACAGTGAGATCTTAAGAGATCCACAGCCTACTGCTCCTCGATGGGGTGCCACGAGGACCCCAGAAAAAAACAAGTTGTAAATGTAAAATAATAATAAAATAAATATTCTTTTGTAGCAATAACAAAGTATAACATAAATTATTCAGTGGCAATTACACATGAATGTCCAGTAACATTTACACTCTCCTTTTTAAAAGTATATATGAGCTGGGCACTCAAAAATAAAACTATATCAGCCAGCAAAAAATACAATCAACTCAAGTCCAGTGGAACTGTGCACTGTGCAATTCTGCATCCATCAACTATGGAGAATTAA
>VUQR01025016.1:24903-49399 GCA_015108515.1 Hemichromis elongatus | reverse complement strand
ATTAAAGGACCTGCTGAGATCATTTCAGTAATAGTCTTGTTAACTCAGGTGAAAATGTTGACGAGCACAAGGCTGGAGATCATTATGTCAGGCTGATTGGGTTAGAATGGCAGGCCTGACATGTTAAAAGGAGGGTGATGCTTGAAATCATTGTTCTTCCATTGTTAACCTGCAAAGAAACGCGTGCAGCCATCATTGTGTTGCATAAAAATGGCTTCACGGGCAAGGATATTGTGGCTACTAAGACAATTTATAGGATCATCAAGAACTTCAAGGAAAGAGGTTCAATTCTTGTTAAGAAGGCTTCTGGGCGTCCAAGAAAGTCCAGCAAGCGCGAGGATCGTCTCCTAAAGAGGATTCAGCTGCGGGATCGGAGAGCCACCAGTGCAGAGCTTACTCAGGAATGGCAGCAGGCAGGTGTGAGCGCATCTGCATGCACAGTGAGGCGAAGACTGTTGGAAGATGGCCTGGTGACAAGAAGGGCAGCAAAGAAGCCACTTCTCTCCCAAAAAAAAAATCATGAGGGACAGATTGATCTTCTGCAGAAAGGATGGTGAATGGACTGCTGAGGACTGGGGCAAAGTGATATTCTCCGATGAAGCCTCTTTACGATTGTTTGGGGCATCTGGAACAAGGCTTGTCCGGAGAAGAAAAGGTGAGCGCTACCATCAGTCCTGTGTCATGCCAACAGTGAAGCATCCTGACACCGTTCATGTGTGGGTTTGCTTCTCATCCAAGGAAGTGGGCTCACTCACAACTTTGCCCAAAAACACAGCCATGAATAAAAAAATGGTACAAAACACCTTCCAACAGCAACTTCTTCCAACAATCCAACAGTTTGGTGAAGAACAATGCATTTACCAGCAAGATGGAGCAAAAGATATAACTAAGTGGCTCTGGGAACAAAACGTTGAAAGTTTGGGTCCATGGCCTGGAAACTCCCCAGATCTTAATCCCATTAAGAACTTGTGGTCAATCCTCAAGAGGCCGGTGGACAAACAAAAACCCACTAATTCTGACAAACTCCAAGAAGTGATTATGGCAGAATGGGTCGCTATCAGTCAGGATTTGGCCCAGATTGAGAGCATGCCCAGTCGAATTGCAGAGGTCCTGAAAAAGAAGGGCCAACACTGCAAATACGGACGCTTTGTATAAATGTCATGTAATTGTAGATAAAAGCCTTTAAAACGTATGAAGTGCTTGTTATTATATTTCAATACATCACAGAAACAACTGAGACAAAGATCTAAAAGCAGTTTAGCAGCAAACATTGTGAAAAGTAATATTTGTGTCATTCTCAAAATGTTTAGCCACGACTGTAGTAGCTTTCACAACGGTGTACAGTGCATATGATCATTTTTGCTGTTTAGTAAAACTATTCCGGTGTCTGTAGCGTTTCCACACAGATGGCACACAGTTGGAGGAAGAGTCGAGATCATCTGAGATGACAGAACTTGAGGATCCACCTTCGGGGGCAGAAGGCTCGGAAGGCAGTGATGTTACTGCAGACACGGCTGCTGATCCTGTATGTAATCCTTGGGTTTTAAACCACATAGAAGTATGAATTTACAGATGCAGGATTTATGTTCTGTACAACAAATTTATGTTGTAATAATCTGAAGATTTTTCTTGCCACCAGATTCTAAGTAGCAATGTTGCAAACACATAAATGAAACAGTAATTATGTAATTTCTTGCAGTCTTGACACCCCCCTAAGAGAGGACATGACCTAGTGTGGAAATATCTGCACATTCTCCTGAGAGTGATTTAGGAACGTGCTCAGAGCCACTGTTGAGTAATAAACAGACTAAAACAGTGAGTGAGGAGGGGTGTTTGACCCACTGTATGCAGAGCACTTTGTTTCAAAAGGCTCATAGAACCCACAGACCACATGCCAGTGGCGGTTATAACTTTGCTTTTGTTTACTTACGCTGAACTTTTCAGCATTGATCTAAAATGTTGTAATAGTTGAATCTGTTCAGAATGAATTAGAGCTACTTCATTCCAAACGGCTGGTCCAGAACTGTTTTTATCATCTAAGGAATATTTCAAAACTCAGACTCATGGTGACAAAGCCTGAACTTGAGATGATTATTCATGCTTTTATTTCTTCCCATCTGGATTACTGCAATGGTCTTTTTACTTGTCTTAATAAATCAGCTTTAAATCACCTTCAGACGGTGCAGAATGCTGCAGCTAGACTCTTAACAGGCACCAACAGAAGATCTCATATCACTCCAGTTTGGGCCTCTCTTCACTGGTTGCCTGTAAGTTTTAGGTTTCATTTTTTTAAAAATTTAGTTCCAACCTTTAAGGCCTCACATGGTCAAGTTCCCCAGTGTGTATATATATCTGTAGCTCTTCCTGATCTTTAAGGTGTAGCATCCCCGGTTAAAAAGATGGTCACTCAAACTGATGGTTCACAATCAGAACAGCCGTCACACTCACACGGATACTTAACAGCCGTGTGAGTGTGAACACGACGTAAGGGCTACAACATACAGAATAAAGGACCATTAGTAAATCAAACAGTGTGAACCTTTTGCCTTATTCATTAATCACAAATTAATTATCTTTATCTTACATAACGTATAACAATGAACCTTGTAAACCGTTGCATCGCTGCCTAAACATGACGAGCTACGTGAGCACCCTCTAGTGGGTGAAAACCTAGTCTTTATCCTTAGTAGCAGTCAGCTGCTAAATAACAAAGTACATGCCAAATATTAATGAGGTCGACTCGTTTACATAAGGTCATCAGGTCAGAGTCTGCTGGGGCCTTTCAGTCTGCGGCACCACTGTTGTGGAAATCTCTTCCACTGGTTTTAACGCTGTACAGACTCCACTGATTCTTTTAAAAAGCAGCTGAATACATTTTTATATAGACAAGCTTTGAACTAATTTGTTGTTTTTATTTTTTGTTTTATTGTTATTTGTTGTATTTTCATTCTTTTTAATTCATTCTCTGTATTGTGAAGCACTTGTGACCTTTATCTGTGAGAAGCGCTATATAAATATATTTTACTTACTACACTGGGTTGCCATGTCTGAGAGATTTTTTTTGTGTTTTTTTTTTTAAGCTTAAGACTTGAACTGAAATGTCCTTTTGACTCTCAGTATTCACTTAAATGGTCAGGCGCAGAGTAGGGGACAGCTTGTGAAAGCTTCACTACCGTTGTGTTGCCAGAACAACTATGATTCATGGAGTGGTGGTTTTGTTCTTCCTCCTCCTCTTGCACAGACGATTCACACTCACTCTATGTGAGAATAGTTTACACTGTATTTCCTTTGTGTGAGAATTCATATCCAGCCAGATTTCAAAATGAGACTTCTGTTAAATACATTTCTATCAAATAATTATGTGATGTTTATTTTCCACTTTATCGTGGCAGAGACCTGCAGACGCAGAGCCTGAGCCGCTGGATCACCGCAGGATGTGGGAGATGGGACAGGTGGACTACCTCGGCAGAGATGCCTTTCAAAACATCCAAAGGATGCTGGACCGCTTTTTGGATTAAAAAATGTCAACCTTCATGAGCCATGAGCCTTAGTGTTTCCATGTTCTGTAGTGTAGTTACAAAAATGCTGGGGTTTGAGTTTGCATGCCTTAAAGCTAATAACATAGGCATGTACAGAGAGCCATAGAAGGGCACATAGGTATTTATAAAAATTAAGTTCCACTCTGTAACATGCTTTTTACTTGCTTACATACATACTTATTTATTTCAGCAATATCATAGACATCTGCATACTCATCATTCAGTTTGTCTGTTTATCATGATAATAATGTATCTCCCCTGTGCTGCTTATTGCTAGACGGCCCAATTGGGACAGAGGAGACCTTGGATCCCTTTTTACTTTCTAGTTTTCTTTTCTTTTTGTTTTATTAACCTGTCCTATTGTGCTGGAATTGTGTCTTCATCATTCCCTGATGAAGACCACAAGCCAAAACATGTTGGTCAAGGATCAAAGCTGTTCTTTATATTACCAGTGTTGTGTCCTTTGGACACTTGTTTTTCTCCATCCACCCTGGGAGTGGGTGACGCTGTGGCAGAAACAGCCATTGTGGTGCAAATGCAAATCAATATTGTATGTGAGAATCAAAAAAAAGGTTTTACTGATACTGACTTAGTGTGCACTTAGGTTTCAAACTTGCATTTTTGCATAATATTTCAGTCACATGGTGTACAAATGATCCAAAATATGCTACTCAAATCGCACCAAGTCATTCACAAACTTTGATCTATTGTTTTAAGATGGTGCTTTTAAATGCATAAAAATACATAAAGATTCATGACTATACCTATAATGAATGACAATGATGAAAAATTAGAATATGCAGGAATTCTGTACAAAAGTGACTCCAAGATGAATAGGTTGTAAAAAGGACATCTTAAGGAAAAGGCTAAACAGGCAGATGCTTGAGCACCTGGGGTCTGTCTATACAAATGCTTATTTAAGAGTTTATATATTTAAACCTTTTTAACACTGGTGCTTCTCCAGTGATCTCACTAACACTCACTGATGGTTAATAGATGTTTTCACATTAAAAATGGTTCCAGTCCTTGAGTTGGTTTTAAATTACTTTTGATAAATAGTACACACACAGTGAAAAGGGAAAGTCCAATGACTCAAAGTAGCGGACGAGAGGAACTGCAGTTTTTGCAAGTTTGTATTGACTCGGTTCAACAATTAAGTCCTTGTTGACTGGAGTAGCATCTGTTGCATGGGCTTCAACCCTAACCCTGTCTCACAATATCTCCTCCGCACTCAGACTGCTGGGAGATTGAACAAGAGGAGCTCTGCTGCCTCTGCAACGTGAATGGGCTGCAGTTACTTCCTCATGCCACCAGCACTGATATGGACACAACAAAGATAGACCTGTGGCCAATACCTGCAAAGCCGTTCCTAATCTGGAGGCTGTCGTCTTGTTGCCAGTGTACATGTTGTCTCTTTAACTTCCACCAAAGTAGGTGAAATGATTCATGATGGCTGCTGCTTCCTAACTGGACTTTAAGGTGTAATAAGAAGTGATTTCTGTGTTGGCTAGGTTTAAGAAACCAGTAGCAGCAGTTTAATTTGTCATTTCTGAAGCTGGTATTGAATCAATCAACTCCTCAGGTGTGGTCCACGTGAGCGCTACTTTCCCTCAGTGTTTGATGTTTAGGCCTAATTGAAGAAAGATGAAATACTTTAAATGTTAAATACAAAGATTATTTCAGATAGCAGAAAACAGTTTAAAATAAATGATCCGGTTCATCCAAATTATATCCCACGTTAAGAAGTATGGTAAATTAGCTCGATACCCAAAAACTGACCACCTTCATTTTTTCCCCTTATGATTACTGCAACATTTCAAATCAACTCATTTACACTATCATGTTTTGGTTTTTTAAATTGCTTTGTGGAACTATTACTTTTGATCATCTAGTCAGATTTATAAAATTTTCCCTAGGCCACCCACATGTGTGCATGTGCACAAACACACACTCTCACTACCTTGCCTCTTAAGTATGTATATGAATGTTAACAGTAGGGGGCACTGTGGTCCTTCCTTTAGAATCTTCACAACTCGTCACAAAAGCAGGAGCAGAGATTAATAGGTGTCTGTCTGCAGCTGACAGAATGCTGTGTGATCCTTATCCAATGGGCACACAGTGCATGTAATTTTCATAAGCATTCTCCTTTAATGTTGTCACCACAACACAATACAGTGTGCTGAATGTAAAGCAAGTGGAAAGATGTGAGCTTGGGCTGCTGGTGAAAAGGCCTTAGAAAGCCTGACACGTCACTGCTCTTAGCTCGGTGTTTCCTCCTTCAGTCTAATTCATCAAGATTAAAGTGTGAGCGCAGATCTGGGATAAGTTAATAATTTCACATGACCACCTCATTCGTTAAGTCCTAAAAACTCTAAAAGGAATCAAGAATCAGTCCATGAAGGTAATACGATGATGAGTAACAGCAGTCTGGGTTAGATTATTTCAGCTTTTGTTGTGTGACAGTCACCTAAGTGTCTGCACTATGTTGGCAGCAGCTTAACCGATCGCCGAACACGCCTCCAATGTTCAGTGTCCATGAATACAAGAAGGAAGTCCTGGCTACACTCACATTGTGTGTGATTTCTATGACATGTCCACTGAAAGAAGCCATTAATGCCAGGTTTCAAGTCAACCACAAAAAATACATTCAGCAGACACGTCTACCTAATAATCTACCAATCGATTGATTGGAGGTTTAAAAAAGTTTCAGTCTGTAATCTTTTAAAAGTTCTATAAAAAAGGTTATTGAAAAATACCAGCACAAAAAGCAAGAAGCAACAGTAAGAAAACAAGAAATTCAGTAGTTTATTCATACCCAGAAAATATGCATTTGGGGAATTTTGAACATAAAGTACTGATAGAGAATAGAAAGATTGTGTTTCTCCCATATTGGCTTAATAAGTACTCAACCATGTAAAATGCCACTAAAATAAAATGTACAACAATGATGCAGTAAAATATAGAAAAAAATAATAAATTAATAATATAAAATAAGTACATTAAAACAGCAACTAAGGCTGTTAAAACCAAAATGTTTAGCTCAAGCATTATTTTGTGAGAATACATTATAATTCAGTTCTATTTAAATGGCACCAAATGACAATAACAGTCAACTCCAGGTGGTTTTACATTGTAAGAGAGAAGCTCACCAATCAGACGACCCCTTCTGAGCAAGCATCCTTAAAAGGGTGGATTCACCTGGTCGAGCTCTAACAATAAGCTTTGTCATAATGTTTTGTGAAATTCTTAATTCTAATCTTAAAAGTGCAGAGTGTCTGTCTCCCAAATTGAAGCTGGAAGATGTTCACACTTTTCCTTGACTGATGACATCATCAGGTCAAGGAAAAGAGATTAAGAATAGAAGAGGAGAGGTTTTTTTGAAACCTCACCTAATTAAACAAGAAACTCAGAACTATAGATAAGACAACTTAGAAGCACTTGGAAATAATTAACTTAGGAACTTGAACACAAATTATTTCTAGACGTTAAGAAAAAAAAATTGCACCGTTGGTTTTCATGTTTTTAAAACATGTATGCTTCTGTTTTTTTTTCCTTACCTTATTTCAACAGAACGCTTTGAATGTATGCAAGTCATATAGAAGCTTGGTTTTTCACACAGGAGCTTGATATATTTGTGAAACTAGTCCTTATCCTTCTACTACCTTTGTTGTTTCGGATCCTTGTGAATTGTCACAGGGACTTTGTCAGATGAGACGGTTGGTCCTGCAGGTGGAATGTGGACTCTGTGGATTAGGTTTATTTTATCGGATGCTTGGATTGGGATCTGGGGCAGCCATTTGTGATCACTTTTCATGGTGTGGTGGGTCATAGAACCCTTTTAAGTATTACATTTATCTTCTCTGTTACTCAGTCATGAAATGCCTCTCACCCAGCTTATGGTTCAGTCAGCTGTGGCATCATGTGAAAACCTCTAGACATTCATAGATCACAGCAGATTCTCTATATATTCATGTTTCTGAGCAGCAGAGCAGATGTTTTGATTACCACTAATCCTTGAAGTAGGGATCCTTTTCCATTTCCTATGATTTGACTTTCCTTAGTGAATTATCTGAAGTCAGAGCAGATAAGCACATCAAAGTAACAGTACACATGAACAGCATAAACATCTGAAAAAGAGGCATTACTTAATCCTGATCTCGGAGTTTCAGCAATGAAAGAGAAAACCAGAGTTACTGCAGCAGGAAACCATCCGTGTTGGCATCTCCAAACTGTAGTCTATAGTCACACACCAAGACTTTAAGGTTATTCAGTTCTGCATTAAGATCTTTGTAGCCACATTGTTAAAAACATGCATCATGGCATTCTAGTCATTTCACAGGCAAACCTATGGACTTCATCTGTGAGAAGAAAAGCTGCAAAACAATTTAAAAGGTTGGGCCGTGCATCACAGTTTAGTACTGCGCTCCAGGAGAGTAGAGAAGCACTTTATAAAAATAACCCCAATGTCCTGACAATTCTGACACTAGTTATCGCACAAAAGAGTAGCTGATTCATTTAAACCAGCAGGACACCGGCCCTCGAGGCCTGGAGTTCGACACCTGTGCTAGATGTCATTTTTCTGGGAGACTGGCTTTATTCCCAGAGAGATAACTGCAACTTTCTTCTTATCAAAGTAACTGTGACCAACTTCCACCAGCCTAATTGCAAAGTTCTGATCTATAAGGCCAGCTAAACAAAAAATGCATTGAACTTTTGAATTATTTATTTAAAATTATATTTCCAAAAGCTTTTCAAGAAAATGCCACAAACATTTTTCTCAGTTATGGGTCTCTTTGCAGAGTGGCAAACATTCTCGAGTCATCACTTTTTCAATTTGTTCCCTTTCCTACCTCAGCAGAAATAAAGGTTTTATTTTTTAGTCTGAGCTTAGTGGAAATGTGGAGAAGTTTTATATTCAAATAAGGAAAACCGCTATGCATCACAGTCTGACAGACACAAATTATATACAAATGAGAACGTAGTACGGTGTCAGCAGTTTGCAGAAGCAGACTTAAAGATGCTCCACATTTCTGTGAGTTATTGAAAAATCTGAACCAAGGTATAAAACACAGGATACCAGCAGATTTAATTTGGAGTTAAAAAAAAATAATTAGAAATTAGCTTATTTAAATGAAAATACAACAACAACAAAATCATATATATTCTCAGTCAATTTTATTAAGTTAAAAAGTATTTCATAATAAAACGAGCTGTTTAGCAGTTTTACAGCAGTTTACATGCTGACATAATCTGTCCTTGTCAGAAATAACTGCACTGTTCCACTGAAGAAAAGGTACACATACAGCGGGGAATATATGCTCACTGATCAACAGAAGATCAGCCAAAGGATAAAATGTTTCGGCGTGATTAACTTTGAGCGGAGCTGATAAAGCCGAAGCTGAATATTTTGAAGGCTGAATTGTAGAATATGCATTACACAGACTGCACAGCTTTGTCCCGCAAGGTCACATCTATAAAACGCTGAACAGTTTATATTTAGCAGAGACATAACACAATATTACCATGTATCAAGACTTTTGAAAATGTGTCATTTTTTCCCCCCATGCATCGCATTAATTTAAACAAGTTGAATTTTTTTTTTTCACAAAAATGCTACATAGCAAATGTGTTAGTGCTTGAAAGCTCATTAGTGTACATGCTAGTCCAAAGTTGTTCATTTAGCACCAGTTTTGTTAACTGACTGTAAAATGAGTGGTTAGGCGTGATCCATCTGTCATAACCTGCACATTGTACCCCAGCAGCATCACTAAACAGCCATGGTATTCATAAGCTAGCAAAACAAAATCACTGTCCACGTATTTACTTTGACCGATGAATACGAATGTAGACTTCCAATTAACAATTATATTACAAAAGTTAAGAAAAATAAATTAAAGCATTGCACATCCTTGATAAGATAAGCATCTTATACTTAAATGAATCAACATCATCATCATTTCTTTACTGAATAAAATAGTCATGTTGTGTTTGCATGCAGGCATGCATGCTTCATTTCCCTGAGTCACTTGAAACAAAGATGTTTTATATCATTTAAGCCTATCTTTATTACAGTATTTGTCTTGCACATAGCAGGTGAACACAACTATTCAGTAGTGTCTCATCTCATAGGATGAGTTACCAGCACAAGACAATTACTTCTTTTGCTAACTTACTCTTTCCAGTTCGGTAGGCTATTTACCTCACAATGAGAATTTATGTGAGGAAATTGTTGTTGTGATTTGGTCCTCCACAAAAAAAAAAAAAAATCTAAATACATTTTCTAAATGCTTGAAATGGGAGGTATGCAAAATGGTGAAAACTATAAACTGGCACACTGCATTCTAAACTAATGGCCTCTGAAGAGCAAACACTCAAAGCATCACTGCAGGTTTTAATAAACTTATAATTCCACCATTATAACTGAAGTTTTTACTACATTACATGGTAATTAAACCTTTCCTTTTAATTAGGCAGTTGCTTGGGCGTATAGTATAGCAACAGACCCCTTAGGAACAGTG
The DNA here is from genome assembly GCA_015108515.1 of Hemichromis elongatus. Lineage (NCBI taxonomy): Eukaryota > Metazoa > Chordata > Actinopteri > Cichliformes > Cichlidae > Hemichromis > Hemichromis elongatus. The sequence continues at coordinate 39,342 of VUQR01025016.1, read as the reverse complement.
ACATTTTTAGAACACGTTGAGAAATGTAGATTTAGAGTCCAAGCCAATAGCATTTCTGGCTGTGCATCGGTAGATGCCAGCATCTCTTTGTGTTGGATTCTGGATGATGAGGGAACCTTGTGGAAGGAGGTACTTGTTCTCAAAGAGCTTTGGCTTTGCATTGGCAGCCAAACGAATTTTGTCAGGTGTTTCCCATGCAACCTCAACTTTAGGGATGCCAGTTGCTACACAGTTCAACTGAACAGCGACTCCACGTTTAGCATACGTCACTGAGGGAGGGCCATTAGTAATTTGAGGTGGGTATGCTATTACATTTACCAAAATGGAGAGCAAGGAGCTGCCATATTCATTAGTAGCTCGGCAAACGTAGGGACCCCGATCATAGACTGACACTTGTTGAATGGCAAGTGTTCCATTGGGCTGTATAGTGTATCGCCCAGCTCTCTGTGGTCTGCTGAGGACGACTCCACTAGGCAGCGTCCATGATAGTCTGAGTGCTTCACCAGTGGTTTGACAATGAAGCCAAAGGTTTTCCCCATTCATGACACTGATAGGGGAATTATATCTGCTGTTGATCTCTGGTTTTTTTACTGGGGACAGTGTAACAGTATGCTCAACAAGCCCTCCTGAATTATGTATCAGACAGCGATACATACCTGCCTCAGCTATAGAGGGGTTGCTGATAATCAGCAAGCCATCAGGCTGGTGGAAAAACTTGGAGAACCGAGCACCACTACGCAAAGGTGTACCACTGGGCAGGATCCAAGTTACAGGCAGTAGTTTTGGGCCCTCAAAGGAACAATTCAAAGCCACAGCATTCCCTACAGTCAGTGAATGAATATTTGTTTTGGGAGCTCTCATTTGTGGCCTCTCAATAGCTGTCTTCACATCCAAGTTGACCACCAGCCTGACCTCCCCTCCTTCATTACGAGCAATACAAACCAGTTGCCCTGAGTCTGTCTCCTTGGGTGAATGGATTTCCAAGGTACCATTCTGGTGAACTACCATTCTATTGCTGTAATATGGTGCAGGAAGGGTCACATTTCCTGGCAGAAGCCAAATAATTCGAGGGGTGGGGTTTCCATGTGCTATGCAGTCCAGCAGCGTTTGCTGATTCTGAACTGTGGTTACTTTGACAGCATTCAAAGTTTCTCTTAACCCACTAATCACTGGAGGTGTTACCAAAACTTCGAGTCTGGTAACTTTACGGTCGTGTCCTGCATTGTTTGTAGCTATGCATGTGTAGTTACCTTTGTCAAAACCTTGGATCTTTTCAACTACCAATGTCCCATCATTCAGAACTTGGTATTTGTCTAATGCAGGTGAAATCACTTTGTTTAAAGGGGATAGCCATGTGATGACTGGTGCTGGTTCACCTTTGGCATTACATCTCAGTGTAGCTTCCTTGCCATAGAAAACCCTGACAGTCTGTGGATCTTTATTTTGAATTTTTGGTGGGGAAGGTGCAGCTTTGATCTTGACTCTCACCTTCATCTCATCTTTGCTATGTTGGTTCTCCGCATAACAGGTGTAATCACCTTCTTCTGGCATGCGAACATTGTTGAAGAAAAGTGTCCCATTGTCAAACACCACATACCTACAAGAAAAGAAGGACAAAAAAGGTTACTCACTTTTACATGATTTACATGACTGGATTCTTTGGTTGAGAATGAAGAAAATTTATGAAATTAATACAACATATTTAATTATATTATTTAAATTAAGACTTCATATATTATCACTTTTGTCAAATGAAGTTCTTTTCTTACCAAAGGAAAAGTAACTAGTGATTACACCTGACTGAAATCTGTTAATTCAATTCAATTTTATTAATACAGCGCCAAATCACATCAACTGTGCCTTCAAGGTGTAAAAACATACAGAGAAAAAACACAACAATCATGTAACCCCCTATGAGCAAGCACTTTGGCGACAGTGGGAAGGAAAAACTCCCTTTTAACAGGAAGAAACCTCCAGCAGAACCATTCCCATGGAGGGGAGGCCATCTGCTGCGACCGGTTGGGGTTAGACAAGGAAGACAGGATAAAAGATATGCTGTGGAAGAGAGACAGAGATTAATAACAGGCATGATTCAGTGCAGAAAAGTCTGTTAACACATAGTGAGTGAGAAAGGTGACAGAAGACGAAATTCTCAATGCATCATGGGAATCCCCCGGCAGCCTACACCTATTGGGGTAGTGTAACTAAGCATAACATAACTAACATAGCATAACTAAGGGAGGATTCAGGGTCACCTGATCCAATCCTAAGTATATGCTTAAGCAAAAAGGAAAGTTTGAAGCCTTTTCCTAAAAGTAGAGATAGTGTCTATCTCCTGAATCCAAACTAGAAGCTAGTTCCATAAAATACTGTAGGAACAACAAGTAAGCCTGCGGTGTGAGAGTGAAGTGCTCTAATGGTGTCACAGCCTGAAGGATCAGCAGGTCGCCCCTCGCTCTCTCTTTATGTCTGTCTGTCTGTCTCTCTCTCCCTCGCCTTCTCCTTCTCTCTCTCACCAGGGTGGAACTCACTGCGGGTTCACGCCCTCGGCCCACGCCCCTCTGAAGAGGAAACACCTGGGCCTCATTAGTGCAGCCGGCATTTAAGCCAGGGAGTGACTAATAGTCATCGCTGGATCGCTGTGTGTGACTCGCGTCAGTGCAGCCTAGAGGCGCAAGTGTTTTTTCCCTACCTGGATTCCCCAGAGTCTTTTCCCTGTCACCGTCTTTTATATAGCACTTCCCCTGCACTACTTGTATATACACCTGGTGGAACTGTAATAAAAACCCACTGTGTGATTCTAAGCCTTTGAGGCCCTGCCTACACATAGCCGGGGATCTCCCAAAACGAAGATATTTTTCTACAGTTCGGCCTGTCATCGACACGGAAACGAAGTTTTGCGGCACGAAAATGGATCTTTTTAAAAACTCCGGCCAAAGTGAAGATCTGCGTTTTCTCCGTTTTCAGCATTTGCGTGTGGACAGACATAACCGGAGTTTTAGGGTCCATTATATACAGTAGCTATCACACAAACCACTGCAGCGCAGTACATGTAATACTTACAGCATGCTCTAATCACTCCAATAACGCTGCACTGAGGTCTAGCAGGACAAGCACAGAGATGAGTCCACCGTCAGAGGCTAGAAAAAGATCACTTCACTAAAGCTGTTTCTGTGTTGTGATGACTGAAACTGACTGAAACTCTTCAAAAAAGCTATTCCTCTGCAGATGATCTGTTAGTGTGTTTGACAACTGCTCTTTCAAGAATCTCTGATATGAAAGGGAGGTTTAAGATTGGTCTATAATTAGCTAAGACAGCTGGGTCTAGAGACAGGTTTTTTAAGTAAAGGTACTACTGCCAGCTTGAAGGCCTGTGGTACATAGCCGATTATTAGAGATAGGTTGGTCATATTTAAGACTGAAGCATTAATTAATGGCAGGACTTTTTTGAGCAGTTTTGTAGGAATGGGGTCTAAAAGACACGTTGATGGTTGGAGGAAGTAATTAACTGAAGTTCACTCAGAAACATCTATCAGAAAAAAGACTCTAAATCAGTGGTGGGCAACTCCAGGCCTCGAGGGCCGATGTCCTGCAGGTTTTAGATCACACCCTGGGTCAACACACCTGAATCAAAAGACTAGTTCATTACCAGGCCTCTGGAGAACTTCAAGACATGTTGAGGAGGTAATTTAGTCATTTGAATCAGCTGTGTTTGATCAAGGATACATCTAAAACAGGGGTGTCGAAGTCCAGGCCTCGAGGGCCGGTGTCTGGCAGGTTTTTGTGTCCTTGAGCTTGGCACTAAATTGGATAAAAAGTCTGAGAAATCATACAGAAACTCTGTGTAAGGCCCAGGTGGACGATAGATGATAACAAATAAGACTGGTTTTTGAGTTTTACAGCTGGGGTGGACAAGGCTAAGCATCAGGCTTTCAAATGCATTAAAAGTCTTTGGTTGATTAATAGGCTGGTGTGAGAAATTGCTGCCACACCACCCCCTGGGCCTGTGCTTGGAGGTTTCTGGTAGTTAGAATGACTCGGGGGTGTTGATTCATTTAAACTAACATAATCATCCTGCTGCAACCAGGTTTCTGTAAGGCAGAGTAAATCGATTTGTTGATCAAATATTAAGTCATGTACTAACAGAGACTTGGAGGAGCGAGACCTAATATTTAATAATCCACATTTCACTGTTTTACTCTTTGGTTCAGATTTCGATATTGTATTGTTTTTGTTTTGTGATTATTTTTTTTTAACTTTTAAGTCACTTTTTGCTGTTTTTTTTTAGTTTCTTATCTGTTTGGGAGCTGACACAGTCTCTACGGAGATGGGGTTTTGGGGGGGATAACAGGAGGAGAGAAGCTGCGAAGAGGTGTGTAAGTCTGTTCTTCTGTTTTAAGATCATGCTTCTCCTTCACCGTCACCCAGCCATCATGTTTGGCCCTCTGCTTGGGACAGAGTGCCAGGGGACACCTTGTTTAAGCTACAGGTCAAAAAGAAATTCATATTTTACCAATCCTAATAGATGTTTTATAGCATTTTTTGTGTCTTAGAGGGCCATGCAAAAATTATTTCTTGAAGTAATTTTATGTGGCAATGAAGAGTCTTTAAACATTAAGAAAGGTGGTATGGCTCACCAGAGACTCAACTAACAGTTTCCAAGGGAGCCTAGTTTTAATGAAATGAGACCATGACATAAAGTTATTTGTAAGAAACCTTTAAACATATTTATGGGTTAGTTGCAGACTTTTCATAAGGTAAACTAGCAAAACTATGTTTTCAGTCATTTTTGTTTAAATAAATACAATTTATTAGAGAAATATTGTGCTTTAAAGAATTCGTTTGCTTGTTCTATAGCTACTGCTGACCACATGGTGGCAGAGTTGTTTAAGTTACGGTTAAGTTGAGTTTTGTAGCAAAAGGGAAAAAGTGCTGAGACAGAAAGATGGTTAGCTCAGTTTTCTGTAATAATGCCCAGAAGTTCCTTAAACAGGTAAAGGAAGATGGATGTTCGGTCATTTCTCTAGTGACTAGGTTCCCACACTCACAGATCCTTCTGATAAATAAAGCATCACCATATAATAGAACTTCATTCAAATTTCATCTACACAAAAGAACTTGGATCAGACAGCACAAATACTGGCAGGTGAAGGCGTTTTCCCCCTGTGTTAGACAAATGGTGCCGCTTTTTAGAAATTAAAACAGCTCGTACCTGCGACTGCGCCCCTCAAAGACATCATCTCTCTGTTTGACTGGGTTAACCATCGTACCATCCGGCAGAACCCAGCTGATCTCAGGGTTTGGGAGGCCAGAAGCCACACAGTCCACCGTCAGGTCCCCACCGTACAAAACCTCCTGACTGGATCTTTGCCGCTTCTGTTCAATCTTGGCTGGTCTGCTCAGCACATGTACCCGCAGCAGAACATAGTCGTCGCCCATCTTGTTACGAGCCACACATAAATAATCACCACTGTCCTTGTCAGTCACGGAATGAAGACTAATGCTGCCATTGGGAAACACTTTGATTCTCCTGTCAAAACTGCAAAAAACAAACAACCAAAGTTGGTGCATATGAATATAAAATAAAGAATGCTTTGAATGATTGAGGATTTTTAAGATTCATACTATCAACACTTAGCTTGAGCATTTTGGTTCATTACAAGATATACGTTTCACCTGTACTGAGCATCTACTAGCTTCTTAGAAGGTGTCTTCCAGATGATTCGAGGCTTTGGCTGTCCTGTTGCCACACAGTTAAGTAACAAATCACTCCCATAGATCACATCTGTTCTTTGGGGTGATGAGAAGGTGATACTGGCCTTGGCAGAGGACAGATTCTTCCTTATGTTCAGGATCACAGTTCTCCTGCTGGATGCCACTGTGTTACTGGCTGAGCACTCATATCTCCCAGTATCTCCTTTGCCCATACTCTGTATGTAGAGAGTTCCATTGGGGAAAACAATTAGGTTCTGTCCAGTGTCTGGGGATGCAGTGAGCTGTGCACCATCAGGTGTAAACCAGCGAATAACAGATGGAGGTGAACCTGTAGCAGTGCAGTGGATGTAGGCAGGGCTGCCTTCTGAAATGGTGGCAGTCTCATGAGGTGACTGCTGAATCACAGGTGGCAATGCTAGGACATGAAGACGTACTGAAACAGAGTCAGTTCCAGCTGCACTGCTGCCAATGCACTTGTAAATCCCTCCGTCCATGTAACGAGCCTGGTTAATATGGAGGATTCCATTATTTCCAACAACTACGTGCTGCTGAGTTGGAACAGAAACAGAACCAGCAGCTATGTGGACGTAGTTAGGGAGTACCCATGTGACTCGGGGCATAGGATGCCCTTCCACTTTGCATTCCAAATTGACTTTGTCACCTTGATGCACAGTAAGTTCTCTGTGCTGAGGATGCAGGACCCGCGGAGGCTGAGACAGGACCACAAGGTTGACCAACATCATGTCCATGCCGTACTGGTTTTGCACTGTGCACGAGTATTGGCCTCCGTCTGTGAGCTGTGTGTTTCTGATGATTAATGTACCGTTTTGGTGGACCTCAAACCTCTGGACCCTGGTGTTCTGAGCAATATTTGCCCCTGCAAAAGTAAACAGAGTCAAAATGCAGTGTTTTCTCAAACACAATATAGAATTAAAGGTGAAAATAATTGAGAGTATAAATATTTAGCACAAGAGAAATTGATGTTACATTTAGAGAGAGTACAAAAATACAATAAATGAGAGGACTTCTCCAGGATTATTGAAAAATGCAAATATTTTAGTGTGATTGCCAATCTTGGAAAAAAACCCTTTACATTATAAGAGCAGAGTTACTTTCAATTATGAGCAGCCTAAAGGCCCTTAATAAAAGTCTTATCATAATTAAGTAAGTGAGTAACATAGATTATAAAAATACATGTTACAAAATTGAAAACTAACCATAATCTTATAAGTGCATCATCTACATGTCCATCTTTAGCAATCAGAGCATCATCAATCATGTAGGTTATTTGTAACAAAATATGGAAACACATCTACAGTAATGAGGAATATCGGAGCATACTGATATGCTTGAAAATTTTGCAGATAATCGTCTATCTGACATGCTGTGTGCCATTATTTCCAATAAAACATCTTTGCAAGCTCTATTTATATAAGTCTGCAGGTATCCTAGTTACATATTGCTCTGCTTAACAATTAATAATATCAAAATATTTCAGGGTTTTTCAGTTTCAATAAATAAATGATATGTTTTCTATTTTCATAGCCATGTTTCAGCATGTATGGAAAAAGAATTAATGAGGTTGAGTCATACATACCACTAACAGTTTTGGTCCATGACAGGAATGGCTTTGGGTCACCTTCAGTCTCACAGGGAAGTTGAGCATCTGTTTCAGCTTTAACGGTGAAAGTCTGGAAATGACTCTTAGTTATCCTTGGCTTTCCTCTTGGAATAGATCCTTGTCTAGGTACCTGGTGCTGCCTGGACACATTGTGAGTACTTGTTAACAGTGTCCCTCTATGTGGATTAGTTTGGACCGGGGCAGTTAGTGGAGTGGGGGTGACCGACTGTAAGACGAGCTGTCTGCTGGTCAGGCTTGTGCTAGATGGTTTGTGGTCTGCCGACTGGGTTGTGGGCTGGAAGTTTAATTCTTTCCATGGCTCTGATATGTTAATGATGGGTTTTGTTTGTTTGTCTTCATTATGGCTGACTCTGGTCCAAGGAGCCTCCTGCATGCTGGTCCTCAGTGAGGAGTCTATATTGGCTTCTGTGAAAGATATTTTGGGTAGTGTGGTCTCTAATGTCCCTTTGATAGGCATTATAGGATCAAGCCTTGAGGTGGCAGAAGAGGTAGGCTTTGCTTTAAAGGTACTAGTAGTAGAAGGAAAAACATTTTCATTTAGAGCTTCTTTAAGATCCAGAACAACCTTTGAGGGTTTATTTTGACTAGAAGTATAATATGAATATTCAGGTACTGTAGAAGTCTGTGTAATATCCAGATCTGTCACTAAATAATCTTTGGAAATTATGCTTGGCGTCACAGTCAAGTCACTGTGGGTGTACCCAGAGTTTGTCTTGATTACTTCGTCAATCAAAGACGTGTCTGTGGAGGATGGGGACAGTGGTGCCAAAAAACCCTCCCCAGGCTCATTCAAAAGCATCCCTTCAGTAGCTGTGTACTGTTGGCCCAATTGGTTCTCCTCCCCATGTATTTGCAGTTGCATAGTGTTCGTGGCGTACAAATCTACAAACGAATTGTCAGAACTCGGCAGAGTCCCAAGGTCACCCATGACACTTGACCTTTGCGTTCCCTCAGAAAGGCTAATAGGTGGAGAAGGAGTGTTGATATGACTCTGCAAAGTGGTTGGTGTTGGTACACTGGAGTGCTCTAGTGGAGATGGACATTCTGAAATTCCAATGGCTGTTTCAGAAGTTGTCATTGTATGACCCACTTCTGGAGAGGTTGCTGGAGCTGATGGTGCTGCCAATGTGCTTTTTAATAATGGCAGCTGGCTGCCCTTTGTTTCAAGGAGAGAAGCTGGTAGGGAGGAGGGTTTAGTGGCTGCTTCATGGTCGTGCCTGGAGACTGTGCTTTCTTTATGACTCAGTTTTCCTGATGACGCCTCTTGGCTGGCAGTGAATGGAAGAACGGTACTGGGATTGGTTGCTGTAACTTCTGATGAAACTATTTTTAGCAGTGTGGAGGGAGTGGTCTTGACAGTTGCTGGGATAACTTTGCCAGGTGTGATGGCCATAGACTGGATAGATTTCACAAGCTTTTCTTTCCTTCTGCTTGGCCTCCTTCTCTGACTTCCATTCCTTCGCCTGGAATTATGTTGTTGGAGGCGTGGAGGGGATTGTCCTTCAGAGCCTTGTACAGTTGTTGGAGATGCCATTGGTACAGACTGCAAATCATCAGATTTTATGACAGGCTCACTAAGATGTTTTTCTTTTTTCCTTTTCATTGATTTGTTTGGATTTACTGAAGGGATCATTTTATTTTTCATAAAGTGTTCTTTATCATTACTAGAACTGGCAATAACCTCTAATCTATCTGCACTGACATGTCTCTGTGATTCCTTGGACCAATCAGCTGTTTTATCCCCATTAACATCTGTGTTTGTGAGCGACTGCCAGAATGTGACAGCATGCAGTGGAACAGATGTGGTCTGTGGGAAAAACACACTGTTTGAACTTGTGTGTAGGTCTAAGACCATATCGTGTGTTATGGATGCATGTTCCGTTGTAGCTCGTATGCTGTGTGTATACTGACTGCTTGAAATCATACGTTCGTTGTCTATAATGTTGCTGTTAGATGTCACATGTTGTGTGTCTTGGTCTTGTACATTAGATTTTATCTGTGTATTGTTTACAGGAGTGCGCAGTGTCCTGAAAAAATCCTGCCCTTCTTTTTTCTGCTCAGTCACACTATCTGATGATCCTTTCGTAGCTTCTTTTGACTGTGTTGTCCATTCTGCTGCTTTCCTCTCTGTTGTGCGCTGAATTGGGATTGGTGTTACAGTATTTTGAGCATTTCTATCTCTAATCTTTGCCAAAATATGAGCCCATTTCTGTGGATCTATTTTACCTTTTGATATATTAATCCTCCTCGTGTTCTCAATAGGATTCTTCCTGTCTACAACACGGGATCCTCTTGGTTTCTGAAGCACCGGAGTCTTCCGCCAGACGTACCTGGATGGGTGGATGCCCCGCCTGCTTGGAACCACACCTCCTGGAATTCTCCTTCTCAAAGGCTCCAGGTGGCTCATTGGAGCCCCACCCTGAGTGTCCTCAATGTCCCCTGATGCTTCTTCTGCGTCCTCTGTGGGGATTTTAATCTGAGTGTTGACTCCTGAAGCTGACTGAGGAGTTGCTGGAAATTTCCTAAAGTTGTGCCTAATAACAATGAGTTTTGTGGCCAGTGTATCTACACCATGTTGATTCATAGCAATGCATTTATAATAACCACTGTCTAATAACTGAGCATGTGGAATATGTAGAGTGCCATTGGAATAGACTAAAGCTCTGGATGAGTTGGCTTTAAAACTCACTATGTTGCTGTTTGGCAGAATCCAGTTAATTTCAGCATCGGGGGAGGCAGATGCAGTGCAATGCAGGGAAATAGGTTTGCCTGCAAATACCTCACTAGGTTTGATTGATGTTTCGTCCATTGGGGGAGGTCTGGAGGATTCCTGTACTGTCAGATAGAACGGCAAGACAGCAAAGTCTTCGTGAGCCCTGGCTATGCAGTAGTAAATTCCTGTGTCTGTGTGGCGGACAGCTTTAATAATCAAACTTCCACCACGGGATACAGACAGTCTGTTGTCTGGACTTGTGTACGGTGCTTCCACTTTGGAGCCATCTGGCAGCATCCAGCGAATAACTGGTTGGTCTGAACTGTGCACGTTGCAGTACATTTGAGTTTTCTTTCCTAGGATAGCACTGAACACTTTATCAGTGGTGTTTGCTGACTCAATCATGACCCATGACCTCTTCTGTCTTCGCACCTCCTCCGTCTCCACCATCTCCGAGAGGTCTGTGCTCATAATCAGTTTTGCAATCTTGGCTGATGACTGAAGCCGGTTCAGCTGAAGGTTCACAGATGTTTGCAGCAGCCATGGTGGGTGGGCCGTTATATTAACTTTGAGACCTGTAAAGTACAGGGCGTCTTTCTCAGAGTCCTGTCTATACATATATTTGCGATGAGGGTCGTTGCTTAGAATAATTTCCCTTTTTAAATGTGCTGGTATGCTGCTGTAGTATGCTATAAGCCTCCACAGTTTTTCATATTTTTCTCTATCAACTGGACAATCCAGATCCACTGCCACTGTGATGTTGATCAGTTGATGTTGATTGTTCTGCTGCCAGCTGATCTTGGTAAGCTCTTTTGACTTGCTAATATTACACATCAGATCCACCTCATTTCCATGTTCATCAGACAGGGCAAAAGAGACATTTCCAAATGGTTCTATAAAATCCTCTGTGGTCAAAACTTCACTCTCAGCATCCTTAGGTGTGGACATCCTCTGAGGAAAGGTGATGACGGGGCTGCTGCAGACAAGGTTCTCTGCATCAAAAAGGTCTTTTCTCTGGAGGTGCCTGGGAGAAGAGCATATGGGACACAGCTGTCCACTAGGAAGGGTCCTATCCTTTTTACATTTTAAAACTCCTAGACAAAAAAACAGAGAATGACTGTTCAAAAAATCAGATCATCAAGTCTCTTTGACTTTAAATATTTTATGCATTTTGAGTCCTAGTTTACTTTAAACATCACAAAAAGGAAGCTCTCAATATAATTGCAGTGCACATATTAAAAATACCACCTGGTAACTTTTTATTCCAGTCATGGAGCCACCTCATGGTGCAGTCACACATCCAAGGGTTCCTATGAAGGTAGAGGCTCTCCAGCTGGGGCATGTTCACTACCAGCCTGGAAGGAAGGGTCGCCAGATCATTGTCTGACAGGTAGAGGTGCCTCAGAGTTGAGACATGAAAATGGCTTTTCACAGTGAAGGTGGTGAAGGTGTCTGGGTGCAGCTGCTGAAGCTGGTTGCCCTCTAGCTGCAGCAGCCAGAGAGAAGTGAGGCCCTGAAAGGCGTCTGGATGGATGTACTCCAGCTGGTTGTGATCCAGGTGTAACCTGGCCACAGACCACAGACCGTGAAGAGCGTGCCTGCTGATCTCCTTCAGTTTGTTGTAGCTCATCTTCAACATCTAGATCAGTGAGCAAGAAGAAAAGAGAAAGTCTCTATTGCTCATCATATCAGAGTATTTCTAGTTTCTAACCAAGCACCATCAAGGTTCAGCATCAAGGCACATCTATGTCATACGGTTTGTATGTAATTGCTTTGATTAATTAACATTTAGGATTTAAAATTAAACAATTTTTACGTCATGCCTTAAAATTCTTAGAAAGAATCACGAATTTGTCCTGTAGATAAAATGATTATTAACGTTGGATGTCTTTTGTAAATATCGATTCACAATTTGGCTCAGGTTCAGGTAGACATGTTTTGTTTTTTTATTTTCCCCAGAATGAAAACCATTAGATGCTTCTGCATCTTTGCTTTACCATCTATACTGGCCCTCAGTGCCAGAGACTTCACATTAAAACTAGCCTGTCTGGATAAATCTCAGATATTTACACAATCTGATTTAAGTGTGCATGTTTAATTAATGATTAATATGTGCTGGCTCTTTTGAATACTAGTAAAATTGTGGTTATTATACTAAAACTGAACATTTTAGGAGACAGGCTTTATGTATACACTCATAATCATTCGTGTATGTAATATACAATATGAGAGTTTATGAAAGGCTCAAACTGATATGGATTCCTCATTAAAATTCACTGTTTTGCTCAAGGATACTAAACAACAATCCCCCGTCACCATTTATTGATTCGGGTCAATGCACCTGAAGTGAACTAAGCTCCTTGAACACTCCATCAGGTAGGTCGTGGAAGTCATTCCCATGAAGCATGAGCATCTCCAGCTTCCTCAGGCCCATCAGTGATTTGTCAGTGATGTTATTAATTCTGTTGAACCTGAAATAACAAAACCAGAGTGGAGAGGAGAGCAAACATGAAACACCTAGGTGTTTACATAAAGCGTTGCACTGCATTAAGTGTTTAATGCAGTCACTGACAGTTTGATATCCATGCTAAATCAATGCTACGGATGTCGGAGGGACTGACCCCAGGTTCATGTGTTTCACGTGCTTGGGTATAGCTGCTGGGATGGTGAGAAGCGAGCGGAATGTGCAGTGGAGCTCAGTGGGTTGCGGGCAGGAGCAAGCTCGGGGGCAGAAGCCAGAAGCGGCAAGAGGAACAATAATTAGCACCAGAAGAGTGTTTAGGACGAACTGAGCGGAGAGATCCATCTTCATACGCGGGGTTATCAGTCACAGCAGCTCCCTGTAAAATCACTATAATGACAGAACAATGTTAAATTAAATTAAATTACATTAAATTAAGTTAAAAGCTAAGAGTACAGAAACCCCAGCTTCCCACTTTCTCGTGAAAAGGCTTGTCTGAGATGTCAGTCACCATCTGTCAAAGGTAACCTTTACTTTGAGCACTTTCATCCCCGCACGCATGGCTTTGGGGCTCTGCTGAATGATGCACACTGCGCTGAAGCAAGGTTTCATAAACGTCTGCTTAAAGCACTGCAATAAAACGTAAATATCCTTACCTCCTCTCCTTGAGGGGGACTCCTGTGTTCCATTTTAACGACACTGTTAAAACAGAAACTTTAAGATGACGAGCTGCCCAAAAAAGAAAAAAAAAAAGATTTTAAAGTGCAGTCCTCCTGTTCACTGACCGCTCTAAGCAGTGACCCTGGCTGTGAACCTCCGTCAGCGAACGATCGGTGAGTCTCCTCCGCTCGCTCGGCGGGAGGAGGGGCCAGCGAAGAAGCTGAAGAACGGAGTAAGGATGTCACACTGCTCTCTAACAGCTGCTGTGCGGGTGATGGCGGACTGGGGTTGTTTAGATATACTTCGTGAGTCATATTGAAGCTATTGCAAAGTAGATCAACCCTGGAAGCTGAAGAGTAAGAAGGAGGAGGGAAACTGTTAAGCTACACAAACTGAACAAACTTTGACATTTAGGCTGCTGCTCACAGGAAAGCGACTACAGTGTCCTGGGCCCTGTTAACCCCCGTTCTTCAGATTACTGCGGGGATGTTTTATGTCCCACAATATCAAAGGAAAGCATTTATATTTGAGCAACATGCAGCTTCTACAAACATGTCACCTCAGATTAAAACGTAAAAATGCCATTGAATTGAGCGCTATTATAATAGCGAGTACATAAGCAGTACGTATGGTACTGTTTTGACAAGTAGACTACATATTAACCATTTATTGATAGACAGTAAATAAAGATGTCTTAATTCTTTGATTATTTTCTTAGTAACAATTATTCCATTAGAGTATCATGGTTTAAAAGCTGGTAAAAGCTATTTATCCCTTTTTGGTACTCCTTCTCTCGTGCTGCTTTGACATTTTACAACTTTTATTTCTCCTTTAATCCATGAAAATCCAAACTGATAAAATGTAAAGGGTAACTGACGGGAGTGAGGGTTAAAATATGCGACTGGACCAGGTCGTTCTACCTCACAAAGTAATATGGAGTTACTGTAGTTTATTATTGTACAGTCTTATATAAAAGCTGGTTAAGCCATATGTGCAGGTGGTTGGTGACTTAGTGAAACTAAATATGATTTCTTCATTATTAACACATCAAATGTGGACTGATCCAACCAATAATGAACAAGACTTTCATGTCTTTCTTGCACACACCATTGAAAATGCAGGCACAAAAAAAGTCAGTGAAGCTATGAGGTAAAGACTTTTTCAAAAATGGAGTTGTTCCTGTTAATGATTGGATGTGGAGGCTTATGTGAAAGAAGAAAGGGGGGGGGGGGGGGGGGGGGTTGGAAG